>JAJEJH010001449.1:0-26423 GCA_026122585.1 Anacardium occidentale | reverse complement strand
GGGAAGTTGGCCTCTAGATTTATTGGTCCCTATGAGATACTTGAGAGAGTGGGGACAGTTGCCTATAGGTTGACTTTACCAGCTAGCATGGACAAGATTTATAATGTCTTCCATGTGTCTCAGTTGAGGAAGTATGTGGGAGATCCATCTCATGTGCTTCAATTTTCAGAGAGAGAGTTGGCAGATGATCTGAGTTATCAAGAGCTGCCAGTGCAGATCCTAGACTTCAAGGTTAAAGTCCTCAGAAACAAGCAGATTCCTCTAGTGAAGGTCTTATGGCGTAGTCAGAGAGTGGAGGAAGCCACTTAGGAGGTAGAGTCTGAGATCAGGGATAGATTCTCAGAGTTATTCAGGTAAATTTCGGGGTCGAAATTTTTATAAGGGGGGAGGAAATGTAGCATCCTAGATCCAGAAAGCCCTTAGGGGTAGAGTTATGGGGTTAGAAATGGGATTCAGAGAGAGATTGGGAGTCTGGTAAAGTTCAGGGGTGAGTTAGTAAGTTTTCAGAGTCGTGTGGCTTTCGTAGGAATCCTTTCAGAAGGATTCGATCCGGTGAATGAGCGGGAAATGGATCAAGTCCATTTTCCCTTGTGCACGCCCATGCACCCAAGATGCACGACCGTGCGTGGCATAGTATATAAGTGTGAGCCGTGAGACTTAGTTTCTTTTCTCTCCCAAATTTCACTTGAACCAATTCTCTCTTCATTTCAGCAGCTCCTCCTATTCCTAGAGAAGAAATCCAGCAGCCGGTTGCCCCCAATCCGGTTAGAGAGCATAGAGATTAGTCCGGAAAGCTTGTTTCCAGAAGCATGGCAAGAGGTAAGTGTTCTTTCACTTCTTCTCGCAAATTCCCAGCATGTTTGATGAGTTTTGATGCCATGGATGAGTTATTTGCATGTTGATGAATGTTGGAATTGCTTATATGGATTTGCATGTTGACTTTGATGATGCATTTCCACCCTTGAATCCTTGCATGTTGGTTGATCATGCTTTAGTGAGAGAAATAGCTTGTTTCCATGGTGGAATGTTGGATGATTGATGCATGTGAGATATGATGCTTGAATTGTGTTGTATGAAGTGCTGGGAATGCATATTTGGAGTGTTATTGCAATTGATTGTGAAATGGCATGAGTTTTTGTGCATTTTCCAAGCGGTGCTTTGTTGAAGAACCAGACGCACGACCGTGCACCTGCATGGCACGGCCGTGAGTCTTTGTTTTTCCAGATGCACGCCCGTGTGCACGGTCAGAAAATGCCCATGCACGCCCGTGTGTTCACATACGCACGCCCGTGCATGCCTTTCAGTGAATGTTTTCCAGGAAATTCCAGTAGCGTGCACGGTCAGGTACACGACCAGAGCATGGCCCCGTGTGTCCTGGCTCACGCCCGTACACTTTGATGCACGCCCGTGCATCAGCAGATTTTCAGAAAAATGATTAATTATTGATTTATTAAGCATAGGAATTCAAATAAATGGTTAAATTGCTTCAGATAAGCATCAGATGAGCCTGTATTCAGATAATAAACTACATGTGCATATCATGACATGACATGTAGTTTCAGAGAGGATCAAGGGATCTGAATTCAGCAGCTTTCAGTATTCAGAACCCGATGTACGGGTAAGAGCATAGGTGGAACACAAGGGGGCATCTGTGGGATTCAGCCTTCTGACACCAGTCAGAACGCTCAGCAGTATTTCAGATTCAGTTTCTGACACCAGTCAGAATACTTAGCAGCATTTCAGTTTTACCATCTGACACTAGTCAGATTGAGCAGTAGTATTCAGATTCATCTTTCTAGCCAGTAGCTAGACTGTTCAGCCCACATGTCCAGGATGCCGAATCCCTGTATTCCACCCAGTCTGATCAGCACAGCAGGTACCCGAGGGTACAGAGAGGTATTCAGATGCATGCATCCAGTATATTCAGTTAGCAGGGCATGACGTACACATCATGACATGAATAATAATGACATCAGTATATAATGAGAATGAGATTCAGATAACAGTTTCCAGATTTCCAGCAAGCGCATAGATGTATGATTAGGGTCGAGGCCCAGGTATGTTTGATTTATATGGTTGTTTGTGCTTGCTTGGGTATTGAGGGAACTAAGGAGCGCTTACTGGGTGATCTTTATCACTCATCCCCCTCCTTCTTCCATCATTTTCAGGTGGTTCGTGCTGGGTTCGAGGAGCGGGTGGATCGAGGCTGACGGAGAGGGCACGTACACACACCCCGATCGCAGTTGTACAGTTTTCAGTTTTGGACCTGTGTGGTCAATTTGTAAATACTTTTGTATCCAGATGCACCAAGACAGTATGTATGTATGAAAAAGGCCAATGGGCCCATTGTACAGAACAATATGTATAATTCAGTCGATGTATATATTTCAGCTTCCGTATGTGCAGAATTGTATAGTTTCAGTTTCGTTTATTTTCGTAGGATTTCCGTTACGGGTACCCATATTTTCAGAAGATTAATAAAAGGCCCATGTAGTTTTCAGCAACAGGGGTACTTGTGGCGGCGGGTCCTACAGTGACCTAGTCGTGTAGCCCAACTGTGCTAGCTTATGGAAATTTCTACTTATTCTTCTTTTCTACTAATGCATGACTGTGACCTTCTAGTGCATAGTCGTGACCCTACTATAATCCAGTCATGCTCGCCTAGCATGCATAACTGTGACCCTACTAAAACTAGACTGCACAGACGTGCGTTTTCTGACACATGGGCGTGCATTCTGCTCTATTTCGGCAACCATGGTTGAAACACATAAAATCACCACCAATCTCAACTCAAATCTCTATCAATCTTTAATTAAACATACTATAACATATATTCATACTGAATACATTCTATAAACATATTTTCCCTATCAATAACAACCAAATCAAACTAACATCTTTCTAAACCTTTAAATACACATACATGCATCAAGAGAACTAAGCATGCTTATATCACCAAATCTCTCATCTATTTCATTATCATCATTTCATAAACATGCTAATAAACTGGAAACATGCTATAGCTAAATGAACTCATCTCATAAAAGATAAGCTATGGAAACAGGAAAGAAGGTAAGGCTATACTTACTTGAAGTTGCTAATAACTTCAATCTCTCTATCTCTGGCTGAAACTTGGTTGGATTGGTTGTTAAAAGCTAACTAATCTCTTTCTCAATTTGATTAGGGTTAGCTGGAGAGAAAGGAAAAGAAAAATGGATGAAAAGCTACTAAAATTGGCAGAGGAAAAAACTGACTTATATCAGCAGACATACATAGGCGTACATAGCTAGATGCATGAGCGTGCATGGCAAGAAAGGGATGCACAGGCGTGTGTCCATAGATGCACAGTCGTGCTTCTTCCACAAACAACATATAAAGCCTCTAAAAAGAATATTCTACCCTCATAACTTACTGAAGCTGATCTTTAACTACGAAATCTCTCTTTCAACCCCGATTCAAGGCCTAGAAAGACCATTCTAACTCAGGATGTTACATGATAGACATGATCTAACTTGGAATTCCTGAACTCTGTGATGACCTTTAAATTCTATTACATAGGTGTTGTTCTGGCAACTGTGGGATTCCTAATATATATAACATGTACTAATCCATGTTATATAGATTAGATGGGTGTATACATCATATTCTTTGAGAAATATGAATTTATGGGAATTAGCCGCTCAATATCTTATTACCTATATAAATGTACGATTGTGCTTAATCCTTGGATGGTTGTACATTATGTTTTGGAATCAAGTTTTAACCTATTTAGCCATGTTTTACTAATTTTTCAATATTAACACAAATCTCATGTTATAACTACATTATTTTATAACAACAATTCGCTAAAATCTCCTAAAGTAGTATGATACCTCTTAATGATAAATAAGCTTATACAAAAAAAAATCATGAAACATATACTATCACGTTCATACATTCCATTACTACTTTGGTTTATCAATAATCAATTTTCACTTAAAACCTCATCATTTGCTAGTAATAACATTCATATTGGATCAAAGATTTGCTCATTTAAAAATGAAACTCTTATCAACCAATGAAATCTAATATCTATAGTCATCAATAAAT
The DNA here is from genome assembly GCA_026122585.1 of Anacardium occidentale. Classification (NCBI taxonomy): domain Eukaryota; kingdom Viridiplantae; phylum Streptophyta; class Magnoliopsida; order Sapindales; family Anacardiaceae; genus Anacardium; species Anacardium occidentale. The sequence continues at coordinate 22,334 of JAJEJH010001449.1, read as the reverse complement.
TACTTAGGCTCCACAGAACAACAACTAGGTTTCAATCAGATAATTCATTATAAGAATAAAGGTTCCATAAAAGAGAGAATTGTCTTCAACTTATCTCTTCTATAATAAGAAGAATTTGTTATAGCGTTTCCTTCAAGATCAATGGAAACTAGCCTTTTACAAACCAAAAAATGCTTCTCTCTCCAAAAATCTCACCTCTCAAATTTTATCTAATAAAGTTGAAGGGAGGTAAAGTCAAGAATCACAAAATCATGTCTTAAGTAAAATTCTAATAAAAATTGACATCAAGGTCTTACGTCTTGGGATGCACAATCATGCATTCATTTTAAAATTTCCAATATGGAAACTTATCTATTTTAACCACATAGAGGACCAATGAATAGGCATGTATAATCATACATAATTCTAATTTCAAAATCTTTACCATTATTAGTCAAATTCTAAAACACAATCAAATACATATTAAATGAAATGACTAAAATGCCCTTTGAACATACCTGTAGATTTCTACACCCAATAGTAAAGATACAATGAGGTGAACTTGACAATATCCTCATTGTTATCCCCTTGTAGACTTGCTTAAAAATCCATTATCAATACACTATAGCACCAAAACTAAAACCTCAACCCCCTCAACATTGCAAACTCTAATAGGCTAAAACAGACATCAACTTTGTTCAGTTGAAACTAAAAGTCTAAAGCATGGTCCTCTTTTTTTATTTGATGAAAAACATGAAATGGATAAGTACAATACTAAATTATTGCTCTTTAACATTTAGGAAGGCATTGAAGCAAAGCTTAAGAAAAAGTTTTTTCTAATTATCTATAAGTTTTTCCAAGAATGTTAACCATCATATGTTTATGACCTCAAACTATTAATTACTCTCTAAAATGATATAACAAATTAAATCTATTAACCCTAAGCTCAAGGATAACAAGTATTCCTCTTTTCTCATGATGAGTGTAGATATTTGGAAAAAGAAAATTAAAACTTTGATTAATTCAAACAAAAAAAATCAAATAAAAATACGTTTAAAATAGAAAAACCCTAAAACTCTAAAAAAAGACACTTCTTAACCATGACAATGTCAGATATTAAAATAAATTGTGCATTGCTACCCTAATTAACTATCAAATAATCTCTATTAAATGTTGCATATAACAAAATATTTTTTAAAAAAAATTGAATTAACCCCACTAGGCAATGAGGTTAAAATATTTTTTACTCCCTCAGGTCGGCCCACCAAATATCAATTACAACTTAATATAGTATTTTATCTCAAATATCATAGCCCAAACTATATCAAATCGGTTGTCCATCTATGATTAAGCAATTTTAATTTAAAAAACTCAATATTCATAATTAAAAAAAAGTCGAATGATATATTGTCATCCAAGCTTTCATTTAACGACAAATTGCTACTCGCAAAAGTTTTAAAAGTCAAATACTCACCCATTGACTAAAGTAAGAAGGCGTATTTTGTCTTTTTAAATTAAAATTAAAATATAAATTTAAAAGAAAATAATATTGAAATAATAATATAAATTTAATAAATTAATAAAAAATTAATAAAAATTAATGAAAATTTAAAAAATAAAACAAATAATTAAAAAAGCAGTCACCACCACTTTTAACCTCATTAGGTGGCTTGAAACGACTATCTGGTTCTATTGACGGTCGAATCTGGCCGTCATGATGGCGAAGGCAACTAGTCTGACCTTCAAAAATCTAGTAGAGGCGGCCAGATCTAGCCATCTTCGCCACTGTGATAGCTAGATCTAGTCGCTAATAGAACGAGATGGTCGTTTCCGACCATCTGGTAAGGTTTATGCCAGACACCGCCGCCAGCGGCAATGGTTGCTTTTGTAATTATTTATTTTATTTAAATTATTATTTTATTTTAACTAATATTATTTTTGTTTTAATTTATTTTTAATAATATTTATATTAAATTTTACTTTAATATCAATATTATTTAATTTTATAAAGGGTATTTTGGTCTTTTCATAGGAAAAAGGATCGGTACTTGACTTTTAAAACTTTTGTGAGTGAAAATTTATCATTAAGTGAAACCTTAGGTGGCAATATGTCGTTCGAGCTTAAAAAAATCCAAACTCCCAACCTGAAATGAAAAATACAATCTTTTTCATATAAACATCACAATAAAATGAAAACTCTAAAAATAAATTAATAGATAACTACTTTTGGCCGAAAGTTCTCTGAGTTTGTCAGGTGGGAAGTTTCATGTACTTAACTTCATATTTAACCTCCTTGGTATATTAAATATAAGGGGGCACCAATCCAACTAGTCCAATGTGCAAGGAGATGCAAGCAAGCACGCGAGCGGAGTTGCAGACAAGCAGGCCAATACGTAGAGAGTCGCGAGTGAGCAAGCCAATGCACACAGAGTTACAGATGATGGCTAATGCATGTAGGTTTACAGGTGACCAAACCAATGCATGTCGATTCGCAGGCGAGCAATCCAACGTGAACCTTTTTCTATGCCATGTAAATGTAATATGAGAAATAGCATTGTAGTATTAGAATTTTTAAAGCTCAATGTAATAATTTAGTTCGGGAGGGGGTGCGATTACTTAAACAAAGATGATGCTTGTTCCTGCCATGTTGACAAAGCCTCATAAGCCTCTTTAGAAGGGAGTGACTAGTCTCACCTAGTTTAGGTTAGAGGGCTTAAGGATAAGAGAGATAACAACCACTTGCCTTAGGAGCTACTAGGCTTGTTGTTTGGTTGTTGCCCCCTTATCCGCTACCAATGATGTACTTATTGAGTTATTAATAAATGAAGTAGCTCGGTTCCTCCAAATCTATTGTGACTTATGTTATTTGCATATGATTCTTGTTTGATAGTTATGTTTGCGTGTGCCTATGTGTTTATGGGATATTTCAATGACTTATGTTACCCCGGTGATTAGATGATTCGGTGTTCTTAGTTGTTTACACCTTATCTTAATGCCCCAATCTAGGGAACTAACCATTGTTTATTATTCCCTTGCAGGATATAACAACTTGAGTTAAGGCTAACTTGTTTGAGAAAGTTCAAAACAAGTGTCACATGGCCCCAAGGTTGTTGAGATAAACTCCTGGCACTGTAACAAGTGGTATCAAAAGCTTTCACCTAAACCTGAGTTAAACCAACATCCTACAAAGATGTTTGTGGTGTCAAAGATTGCCAAATCCTTGAAGTGGACGAGTTTAAGGCTAAACTTGATGCACTTGAAGAGAAATTACAACCCAGTTGCCTCTTGGGGATAGACCAAGAAAGATTGAGGCCACCCAAGAAGGGATAGGAAAATAAACTCGTAGAAGGGATTGTGAGGGCCCTTCTTCCCCTTGAGATAAGTTAGAGATCAAAATGCTGGAGTTGGAGGCCTACTCCAAGGGGAACATGATAACCATGGATAAGATTGTGAATAGATTTCAAGGGTCTATTAAGACACTTCGAGAGGAGGTAAAGGAGTTAGCAGACTTATGAGACCTAGTGTCAGCCTTACAAGTAAAAGTACAGGAATTAAAGGTACTTGTGAGGTTACTAACCAAGTCTTGAGGCCTTCAAGGATATCCTAATGTTTTGAACAAGTAAAGATGTTGGAGCCATAACAATATGATGGAATATGAGACGCTAAGCTGGTGGATAATTTCTTATTTGATATTGAGGAATACTTCCAATTAATCAAGATAAAGCATGAAGATTCCAAAGTGAAATTGGCATCTTTCTATCTCGTAAGAGATGCAAAGCTATGATGGAGGTCCAAATTGAATAGGCTAAGAAAAGGAAATGTGAAAATCAAATCCTAGGAGGCCTTTAAGAAAGAATTTAAGGCTCAATTCTACCTTGAGAATGTGTGCTATATTGTATGATGTAAGCTATTTAATTTGACTCAAACAGGCTCTATCCAAGAATATGTGCGAGAATTTTCCACCCACACATGAATGAGTTAGACAAAGTTTTTACCTTTTTACGAGGTTTGAAACATTAGTTTAGATCTGAGTTGAGAAGACAAAAGCTCAATGAGGACCTGTCAGAACATATAGTTATGACTGAGCAATTAGATGACTTCTCGCACTATAAGAAATTATATATTTTATGAAAAATTTATTTGTGACGAACGTAATTTTGTCACTATATGACAATCTTTGATGACCTTTTTTTATAATTGTCATTAAATCATTTATTATTGCGATGATTAATATATTGTTAGCAAAATTCAAGTTGTTCGTCACCAATGATCATATTTAGTGACGAATGATTCAATTTTATCACTTTTTCATTTGGTAGCATAGTTTAAAATAATTTTATAACGATATAATATACATTTATGACGAACGTATCGTCATAATATTGCATCTTTTGATGACGTAATACAGATTTATCATTAATTAATATATAAAATAAAATAATTATAAAATATTATTTTTGTGACCATATTAATTGTCATAGTTGATTATTGTTTGTGACAAAATATAATATTCGTCACAATTGATATGGAGGTAAAATTTCATGGTAAAATTTTAAGAGGAAATAAGTTTGATGGTAACTATTTTTATCATATAATATTAATATTTGGTGACAATCTAATTAGTTGTTACTAATGGTAAAATTTCCCACTAAAATTTTTAGAGGAAACACATTTGATGACAATTATTTGTGTCACTTAATATTAATATTTAATGACAATATAATTATTGTCACTGATACACATGAAAAATATCATTAACCAATTATTGTTGTCACCAATATACATGTTCGTATTCGTATTCAGATTTGAATAGTTTGTTTTAGGCTTATTCGAACTAAACTTTAAAACGAACCTTAACATATTCGATTCAAATCTAACCCTACCTAGTCACCAATATACATTTATTCAAATTAAAAAAATAAATATATCATAATTAAAGTATGAAGGAAAAATTATTCGAATAAGAATTTGTTTAATGACGATAATTGACGTCACTAATAATGAAATTAGATGACGAATTATCAAATGTGTCATGAAAGCAATTAGGGTTGAATTCAAGTCGAATCAAATACGAACATGCACATGTTCGTGTTTGTATTCGGGCTCGTTTCGTATAGTTCAGGTTTATGTTCGTCGAATTTTTTATAGTAAAGTTCGAGTTCATGTTCGATTTGAATAACTTAGCTCGTGTTCGATTCGTATTCATATTCATATTAGATTCATATAATTCGTATTTATATTTTATTAAAAATTATAATTAATACAAATAATTAATAAAATATAATTAAAAATTGTTTAATTTAAGTTTGGGTTTGGGTTTGTGTTTGTGTTTGTGTTAATGTTCGGTTCGTATAGTTCATGTTCAGGTTCGTATTCCCTAATTTTTAAAATTATAGTTCAGGTTCGTGTTTGGGTTTGGCCAGTTCATTTCGGATTTGTTCGAATCAAATTCAAAAACGAATCTGAATCTATTCGATTCGAATCTAACCTTAAAAGCAATTTTAAGATGTTAGTGACATTTTATTATTATCATCATATATTTATTTAGTGAAAAAAATAAATTTTTTTTTGAAAAAATATTAAATAGAATAATATAATATAAAATAAAATAAAATAAAATCTAAAGAAAAAGAAGAAAACGTGAAAGAGGAAGAGGAGAAGAAGGGCAAAGTCAAAAAATGGATCCCTAAATTTTGTATCTCTTTCTCAATTTCTTGAACAAAGATTTGAAAATCTACAAGAAGTAAGGCTTATTCCAACATTCAAGGTAAGTAAAACCTCCTCAAGTATCCCAATCTTCTTTATTTTGTGATTTTGCAAGCACTTGTGATGTTAGGGCTCTTGTGATATGTGTTGTTTGAATAATAGTAGTTTGATTAATGTAGTAGTAATGCGTCGAAGGAACATGGGAGGACTGCTTGTGCTAAGTGATTTGTTGATTGTACATGTTGTGCTTACCTTGACTTGTGCTAGTAAATGTAGTTATAACGCTTGAAAAGAACCTGGCAAGATTGCTTACGTTCCTGATCTTTTTTATTGAAAGTATTTTGGTGATTGTTTGAATAATAGTATTTTGGTTAATGTGATAATTAATAGTGTTAGGAAGACTCCTTGTGTTCTTATTCTTTCAAACTGAAAGGACTACTTGTTATTTTGGTTTTTTAAACTGAGAGTACTATGATGATTATATAATTTGTAATTTGTTTGTATAAGAAGTTCAATTATGTATGGTAGAAGTATTTTAAAGCTTTTCAATAACCCGAGATTATTGAATGATTGAACTCTGTTATGAGTCCAACAACAATGGTTGGCATAAATGGACTGTACTTGACTTGTGTGACAATCTGTTGACAAGTTTTATTTATTTTGATCAAAGTTGTGCTAGTATGTTGTAGTGTTCTAATTCTGCATTCATTTGTATTGGTCTAGCTTTTGTTTGAACATCTTTTTCATCAAAAATATTTTCATAAGGTAATCCAACAATATGCTTTTTTCTTTCCCAAAAAGCGTTTGGTACATCTAAATATATTTGCTTTTCTTTTCAGTTTTCAAGGGATTGAATATTAATTAGTTATCAAAGTTTTGAGTTTATCTAGTAACATAATTCCTATACAGGACCAAATAGAAATTAAGAGGAGAACTAGAAACCTAAAATATTTAATGATTTCTAACCTTCTAAGTCTAAAATATTTAGGCATCTACCAACATTGAAATGTTTCTTCTTTTCTGTTCCATAATTCACGCATTAAGTAATAGTTTCACCAAAGGGTACCTGATTTTGCAACTATAGCTTCTGGTCTTGTTAATTATTTGACTCATTTAAAGAGCTATGATGTTATATCCAAAGTGTCGTTAATGCCCCAACCAATTATGCATTTTATTTACTCTTATAGTTGATTATATATTCGGATGGGGTGTTCCTCATGGATTGGGAAAAGGGATAAGTGATAGTATCAATAAAAGGTTTTTTATTATTTTCATCATAACTTTAGACAACCTTAAGCAAACAGTTCTTATAGGTCCCATCATAAGGTAAGTAAACCTTTTTTGTTGGAGGCGTCAAGTCCCCAAAAGGCAAGTTAACCCTCAAGTGGGCGAGGGGAGAAAAGGAATGTTTGGGGAAACACAGATAAATGCCCCTTGGTCTTGGGTCATCAAAATCGGGAGGCCAATAAGGAAAACCCTATGCTTTGACATGTTTCTTGTGTGACGGTCCACATAGACTATTAGAATGCCTCAAGAAAAAGACGTTAAATGCCTTGGCCACTGTGAGAGAAGAGGCAAAAAATGTAGAATCCTTTGACTAGGAAGCCTCATAGGTTGTAAGTGCTCTTCGAATTTTAGGAGCCCTTGAGAAACAATCCAAATCATAGGCAAAAAGACTTATGTATATAGAATTGAAAATTAACAGTAAAATGGTCCATACAATGGTGGACACGGGGGCCTCCCATAACTTTGTGGCCATCTTTCAGGCATCCCAATTAAAATTGAAAGTGGAGCAATATGTAGGGAAGTTGAAGGTAGTGAATTTAAAAGCATTAGCTTCGTCAAGTATAACCAGAGGAGTCCCCTATAGCCTGGGACCTTGGAGTGGCAAAGTAGATTTCAGGATAGCCCCCTCTCGATGACTTTGACATCATATTGGGAATGGAATTTCTAAATAAGTCAAAAAAGATACCAGTTCCAACCGCAAGCTGCTTATTAGTAATAGGAAAGAAACCTTGTGTGATTCCTACCTCCACCCAAAAGGCCTAGAAGGGAAAGTTTCTTTTAGCATTGCAATTCAAGAAGGGTTTCTATCGCCAAGAACCTTCATTCTTGGCATTTTCGTTATTGCTCAATAATGGGAGAGAAACCCTATGTGATTCTTGCCTCCAGCCAAAAGGTCGAAAAGGGAAAGTTTCTTTCAGTATTGCAATTCAAGAAAGGTTTACACTGTCAAGAACCTTTATTCTTAGCATTTCCGTTATTGCTTGAAGATGATGAAAACCTTTTGCCTTATCCTCCCCTAGTGAACAAAGTTTTGAAAGAATTCCAAGATTGTCTCCCTGAACAGCTTCCTCAAGTTTTGTCACCTCGTTGAAGTATTGACTATTAGATCGAGTTGTTACCAAGAGCAAAACCTCCTATTTAAGCGTATATCACATCTCTCCTCTTGAGTTAAAGGAGCTATGTAACATCCCAAGGTTAGAATGGTCTTTCTAGGCTTTGAATTGGGGTTAGAAGAGAGATTTCTTACTTAGGAATCAGTTTCAGTGAGTTAGGAGGGTAAAATAGCCTTTTGCTTGCTTTGTATGTAGCTTATGGAAAGAGCACGACTGTGCGTCTTTGGACACACACTTGTGTGTCCCTTTCTCACCATGCACGCCCGTGCATGTTTGCCGCACGCCCATACATGTCTGCTGGTATATAAAGTCAGATTTTTTCCTTTGCTAGTTTCAGCGAGTTCTTATTTATTTTCCCTTTCCTTTCTCTCCAGCTAACCCTAATCAAATTAAAAAGATGAGTTACCTTCTAGCAGTCAATCCAACCAAGTTTCAACCAGAGATAAAGAGATAGAGGTCATTAGCAACTCCAGGTAAGTATCTTCTTACCTTTTCCTGTTTCCATGAATTTATGTTTCCTTGGTTGGGTTGATTCAGTTATAGAAGCATGGTTCCAGTGTATTAGCATGTTTATGAATTGATAATGATGACATAGATGAGAAATCTAAAGGTAGAAACATGTTTAATTCCCTTGATGCATGTGTGTGTATTTAAGGGTTTAGAGAGATTTTAGTATGATTTGGCTATGAATGATAGGGAAAATATGTTAATAGCAGTATATGTTGTATGTTATAGTATGTTTAATTGAAGTTTGATGAGATTTGGGTTGAGTTTTGGGGTGATCTTGTGTGTTTCAGCCATGGGTGTTGAAATAGAGTTGGATGCATACCCGTGTGTTTGTGTGTGCACGCCCATACATTCTGGTTTTGGCAAGGTCACGGTTGTGTGTGCGAGCCAAGCACGACCAACTTATAGTAAGGTCATGACCGTACACTTGAGGGTCACGACTGTGCGTTAGTAGAATAAGAGAATTAAGTAGAGAATTTCAAGAACCTTGCATGATTGGGTTGCATGACTAGCACACGGCCCATGCAGGCTTATACACGCCCGTGCATCTAATAGTGCACGCCCATGCGCCCAGTGAAAATGAGAACCTTTCTTTCCTTTCAATATAATTTCAATAATAAAGCAGCTAATTGAATATTCTAAGTTGAATAACACATGAAATAACTAATGATGAATAAGAATAAGTATAAAAAATGAAGGGACACAAAGAATTCAGTTGTATATATGAGAAACTTATTAGAATTCAGAAACAGCTTAAATAATAGCTTATGATCAGAAAACAAATGGAAACAGGAAAACAACAACAAATACAGTTTATACAAACAGTAACATAAATAGTAAAACAGTGACGAATACAGTAAATGTATATGTATGTATACATATATGAGAACAGACATCGAAACTATACAGAAAGGGATAGAAGCAGAATTAACAATAGTTATAAAAGATCTAATACAGTAAACTGACAGATACAGTGATTGAATATAACAGAACTCAGAACAGTTTATACGGAACTTATTAACGAGCTTAATAAGTTATAGAAATAGCATAACAGTGAGAATGCACAGAACAGAACTATAAAAGATGTACATCTAACTAGAAAGTAATTAGAAGAAAAGAAATGATAATTATCATGCATGATATGCATTACATGACATGACATGTTATACAGAGTTTTCAGAAAAGGGATCCAAGGATCCAATTACATGTTTTCAATAGAAAAACAAGATGATCCGAAATTTCACGGGTGAATACGAGGGACACTTGTAAGTTCCAGTACACCCGATAGCATTAGGAGCTATATAATCATTATTAGCCTTATGTATTGGCATATACCGGGGTGTTCAGTTAGTAGTTTAGGATTTCCTAATCCGAGGATCAGATATAGTATATAGCGTGAGGCGCTCAGTTCAGTATCAGATTCAGAGGCATCACGTGACCCAAACAGTTTCTAGTGTGTGTTTGTATAGGAAACTCATATGGCTAGGGTGTCGAATCCCTGTATTCATCAGTCTGTGCAACATAATAGGTATCTTCGGATACACAATTTTTAGATATGATTTTTAGATACAGTTTTTAGTATTTCAGCAACTGTTATATCAGCTTTTCAGTTATTTTAGGATATTCAGATCTAACAGTAGTATTTTAGTAAAACAACTTTTGAAAAGTTATTTTCAGTATATAGGCCAAGACTTAGATATGATTTTAGCATATTTCATAGCATTTCATTTTCACATGACATATACAACAGAGGATGTTATAGATATGATTAATTAGTGAGAAATAGTAAAACAATAAACGTGCAGAATAGATAAGAATCATGTGACAATACATGACAGAGTAACAAACAGAACAGAGAAATTATCAGATAATCTAATAACTAGTAATATAGAAAGAATATGAAATACCATAAAGAAAAGCCAGTATAGAATATTACTTATATGTAACAGAATGAACAGGTTTACAGAATAAACCTATAGTAAAGTAGTAAAAGAGAAAAGATAATGAATATCAGAAAGAGAGCTTAGTGAGTCAAGCTAGACCGCTCGGATTTCTCTTCATTCTGGGTTGTTTACATATACTCATATATGTAGTTACGACACAGCATGAGGCAGTGTTCGAAAGTAAGTTGACTAAAGGAGATATGCTATTAGATCAAAATGAGCTCAGTTGAGGTTATCAGATAATCAGTCAGACTAGTTATAGGCAAAGTAAAGTCTATTAAGCTAATAATCAGATTAACAATAAAATAGAAACAGAGTAAGAAAATATTAAAGAAAGAAAACAAAGAATAAGATAAGAGAAGAAGCTATTAGGCTAGCAAAAAACTTAGTTAAGTTCATCAACTTAGTAGCTAGCCAAAGATGTATTCAGTTTAAAGTCTACCCGAAGGTAGAGGTTGGAGATGCTTACAGAGTGACTTGTCACTCGTTCCCCTCAGTTTTTTTTCTTGCAAGTTGGTGTTTTAGGGAGTTGAGCTTAGAGTACGAGGTGGTTGAGGAGTGGGATACAGCTCGAGCGGGTTCTTACCCGAGGTTTTCAGTTTCGTATGTATGTATATATGTATTCAATTTTTAGTAGATAGCATATTGGCTCGCATGCTTATGTTGCTCATGCATATGGGATGCACAGTATCACTTGTATTTTCAGATACTAGTTATTAGTAATAAAATATGAGTTTTATTCAAGATACTGTACAGTGGGTTTCATCTTTTCACCATATTTATTTTATACACTTTCGCATTACAAATGTTTTCAGTACAGCTTTTGTATAGGATTTCCTATTGGATGTGATTGGTATTGATTTTCAGGCAACAAGAAAATGAAATAATATAATATAGTTTTTATATAATAAATAAATAACAGCAGCACAGTGACATCCAGCAGGGGGTCTTACAAGCTACAAAAACAACTTTATGAACTCCTTGAAGCAAGATTTAGCCGCCCTTCGAAGGCTCTTTATAGGGCTCCAGTTCTCTTCTAGAAAAAAGCAAGATGGCAGCTTAAGATTATGTATGGATTATCGGGCTCTTAATAAGATAACAGTTCGAAATCGGTATCCAACGCCTCTCATTGTAGATTTGTTTAATCAACTTGGTAACGCAAAGTACTTCATGAAGCTAGACCTAAGGTTAGGGTACCACCAAGTGAGGATTGCAGAAGGAGCACTACAAGAAATTTATTTTATTGCGACTAAATTACTGTGACAAAGATAAATTTTGTCACTATTTATATGACCAAATTAAATCACTATTTATTATGACCAAATTTTCTTTTAGTCACTATTTATATGTGGTAAATGAAATTATATGAAATTATTATTACAGAACTTAATTTCATCACTATATATACATTTATTATAATAAAAAAATTATTTTGTTACTATTTATTTGAAGGGAAAGTTTGCAGCCAAAACGACTAAGTTATTGTGACGATAATATTGTGATGAACATTAATTTTATCACTTTAAATGTCTTTATTGTAATAAAAAATCATTTTTTCACTATTTATTATGAAGAAAACTTTTAGACTCCAAGATGGTGATGAAATATTTTGTCAAAAAAAAAAAAAAAAGCATATTATAACCAAATTTTGTTGCTTTAATAATTCTATTGTGACTAAACTAATTTGTCAGAACTCATAGTCATTATTAATTTGGAGGGAAACTTTTAATCAGAATATCTTGGTTATTTTGACATACATCAATTTTGTTAATACAAAAATCATTTTATTACTATTTATTTGCCACTTTTTTTTATTGCATTATTTATTTGTCTCCTTAAAGGTTTTTATTGCGATAAAAAATATTATTTAGTCAGAAGCTTTTAAGCCAAAACAATTTTATAATTGTAATGAATACTAATTTTGTCTGTATATATATATTTATTATGACAAAATACAAATTTATTACTATTAATATTTAGCAATTACTATGCAATATTATATAATAATAAAAATACGTTAAATTTGATGAGTAACTATTTTAAACATATATTTATTTAGTTTGAATCTTAGTGGCTTCTCTTATTTTTATTAATTTTATTTCAAAAAATTGATAATTTTTTCGATTAAATTCATATAATAATCTTTGCATGTGAGTTGGTGGCAATTTTTTTAAATCAAACACATTTGGTTTGTCCTTACTATGTAGTAATTTATTAATTTTCAATCTCATAATATTTTATAATATAATAATATTTACATTAGTGTTAAAAAATTACATTTTAATATAAATTCAAATTTTAAATAAAAATTTTGCCACAAAATTAAAGCAAAATAAAAAAAATTCAAAATGTAATGCACCCAAATTTAAAAAATAAAATTATATCCTCTAAATGGGCTCTTTAACATATTCAAAAGTATTTCTTTATCTCAATAATACCCACTTGAAAAAACACAGGAAAAAGAAAAATAAAGTCAAATATTATAAACCATATAATGCAAAGATAAAGATATAGTATTAAATATGTATTTTGACACATGCAAACTAGACTATCATTTAGCAACCAAATCAAAAATACAATATACAAGCTCTAAAAACCGCAACCAATTCCCACATTTTCTTGCAAGTTCTAAGTAATTAAACAAAAATAGGATAATAAGAATACAATATAGAAAGTCATAAAACCGCAAAATTAAGAAAATGGATGTAAAAATTCAGAGATAACTAAAAGGAGTTACCTAGAAATTCTGATTTTAATTGGGGAGAAGGTGGAACACAGATCAAAATAAAGAGGTACTAAGGTTTTTTGGCGTGAAAGTTAAAGGTTTTTTTGTGGCGTGAGAGTTGACAAGGAATAGGGATTGAGGGATAGTGCAAAAAAGTGAGTCGCATATTACTAATTGGTGCAGAATGTAATTGGTGCAGAAATTATGCAGAATGTAATTGGTAGAGGGTTTATTATTTTCAATTACTATTTTACTAATTAATAAATTAAAATAAAAAAATTGGATGGCTTATAAAAAAAAACTTATTTTACTATTTATTATTTTTAATTAACATATTATGTTCAATTCGTATTTAGGCTCGTATCCACCAAATTTTTTTTTTGTGAAGTTTGGGTTCGGGTTCAAGATTAAGATTGAATTCGTGTTTGGTTCCTATTAATATTCATATTTACATTTGATTCATATTTGTATTTATATTTTATTAAAAATTATAATTAATAAAATATAATTAAAAAATTTTCAATTTAAATTCGAGTTCGTGTTTGTATTCGGTTCATATGATTCATATTCGGGTTTGCATTCACAAATTTGTTATTTTCAATAACTATTTTACTAATTAATAAAATAATATAATAAAACGATTTGGTTAGCCTATAAAAAAACTTATTTTACTATTTATTATTTTTAATTAACATATTAGGATCGATCGTCAAATTTTTTTTATAGTGAAGTTCGGGTTTGAGTTCAAGATCGAGAGTTGAGCTTGTGTTCGATTCGTATTCGTATTCATATTCATGCTCACATTTGGTTCATATTTATATTGTATTAAAAATTTATGATTAATAAAACATAATTAAAAAATTTTCAATTTAAGTTCGGATTCGTGTTCGTATTCGGTTCATATAATTCATGTTCGGGTTTGCATTCACAAATTTGTTATTTTCAATTACTATTTTACTAATTAATAAAATAATATAATAAAACAATTTGGTTAGCTTATAAAAAAAAAACTTATTTTACTATTTATAATTCATAATTACCATATTTGGATCAGTTGTCAAATTTGTTTATAGTGAAGTTCAGGTTTTGGTTCGGGATCGATAGTTGAGTTCGTATTCGATTCATATTTGTATTCATGTTCGCATTTGGTTCATATTTATATTGTATTAAAAAATTTATGATTAATAAAATATAATTAAAAAAAATTTCAATTTAAGTTCAGGCTCGTGTTACTATTCGGTTTGTATAATTCATATTCAAATTCATGTTCACAAATTTATTATTTTCAATTACTATTTTACTAATTAATAAAATAAAATAAAAAACAATTTGGATAGCTTATAAAAAACTTATTCTACTATTTATTATTTTTAATTAATATATTGAGTTTTGTTAGTATCCAGGTTTGTATCAGCTAAATTTTTTTTTTTAGTGAAATTCGAATTTGGATTTGAGATCGAGAGTTGAGATTATATTCAAATCGTATTCATATTCAAGTTAACATTCAATTCATACGATTCGCATTTATGTTGTACTAAAATTTTATAATTAAAAATTTTCAATTTAAGTTTTGGTTTGTGTTCATGTTCGGATTTGCATTTACAAATTTATTATTTTCAATTGCTATTTTACTAATTAATAAAATAAAATAAAAAATGATTTGGATAGCTTACAAAAAACTTATTTTACTATTTATTAATTTTAATTAACATATGGGGTTCGGTTCGTATTCAAGTTCGTATCCACCGAATTTTTTTTAATAAAGTTCAGGTTTGGATTTAAGATCGAGAGTTGAGTTCATATTTAGTTTGTATTCGTATTCATGTTTGCGTTTGGTTCATATTTGTATTGTATTAAAAATTTATAATTAAAAAATTTTCAATTTAAGTTTGGATTTTTGTTCGTATGATTCATGACTGAATTCGCATTCACAAATTTATTATTTTGAATTACTATTTTAGTAATTAATAAAATAAAATAAAAATGATTTGGATAGCTTATTAAAAAAAACTTATTTTACTATTTATTATTTTTAATTAACATATTGGGTTCGGTTTGTATTCACATTCATTACCGTTAAATTTATTTATAGTGAAGTTCAAGTTTGGGTTTGGGATCAAGAGTTGAGTTTCTGCTCAGTTTATATTCGTATTCGGATTGTATTTATATTATATTAAAAATTTATCATTAATAAAATATAATTAAAAATTTTTTAATTTAAGTTCGAATTTGTATTCATGTTTGGTTCGTATGATTCATGTTTGGGTTTGCATTCATAAATTTTGAAAACCATAGATTGGGTTCATGTTTGTGTTCGGATTTAAGTAATTTGTTTCGAGTTTTTTCTAACCAAAGTCAAAAAGAAATCTAAATATATTTAGTTAATCTTGGATGCATGCATTTCCTTTGATTAATTTGTTTTAGATTCGAATTTTCGAATCAAATATTTGAATTCAATCCGAAAGGTTAATAGCGTTCGAATTATCGTTAAAAATCATCAGAAATTCAAAATCCTCAAAGAGAATGCATGGGAGGAGTTTTGGAAGTCGAAGCATGCAAAAGTTGTTTGAAAAAAACCAAAAATCCAAAAATGTAGGTGCCGCGGCATGCAGTGCGCGTGCAGGCAGGTGTGCGCGCGGAGCAGGCGAGCGCTGGGCATGCGGGCGTTGGGGCGCTGGGTGCGCGCTCATGTGTATTTTAACTTTACAATACAATTATTAGCTCAACCACTTCTAATCACTGAATCACTAACCTCATAATTTGAGAAAACAAACAAAAAGCATAAAACTTGTCAAGATTATAATGAAGAATGGATACCTGAAGCGGAGGTGTGGTGGTCTCAAACAACAAGGCGTCAGGCTTATCAATAAGAACCGAAGATTTAGTCCACAAACAACTCAACCCACATCGACAAGAATACAAATTATCCAAATTATCAGGAATCCAAGTCCACCCTTGAACCAAAACAGTAACGTGCTCCATTTTCAATCCATCACACTTCCCACCAACGACTTCCTGCAGCGAACCGGACACACTAGAACCCGACTTGGACCGGCTTTGATTCTTGTATTTCTCTCTGAACTGGGCACAAGCCACTTGAGAATCCCATTTCTTGAACGCGCTTAACACGTCGGTGAAGGGCTCTGGCGTGGAAATATCAAGAGGAAAGCTTGAATCTGCATGCTGCTGTTCGTGAATTGAGGTCCAAACAGAGGGGAATTCGAGGAAGCCTGAGAAGAAGAGGAATAAGAATGTGAAGAAAAACATTAGAGTTACATTTATGCAGGTATTTAAGGGCTTTAATTGCATGATAATTTGAGACTTCGATTCTCAATTGGGTTCGGTTTTTTCTCTTTAGACGGATCTCTAAGTTTTGATTTTGAGACTTTAGACTTTAAACTTACAGATTTGTTTTACATTTTTATTATTATTTTGTTGAAGAAGAAGAAGAAGAAGAAAACGGGAATGAATCAACGAACTCTTGGAGTAACGACGACTTGTAATCGAAGCATAGTGGTCTGGTTCCTTGTGTCTAATGGCTATACGGTTGGTTGGGTGGGCAAGAAAATGGGACCCCGAACCCAATGTGTAAATATTATTTTTAAAATTTATTATAGATAAATAAATATTTATACTATTCTGTTAAAAATATATTTATTAAAAAAATTATAATATGATATTTATTCATCAATTTGTTGCATTTTGAATAATTATATAGGAGTATAATTATTATCTTTAAACAATTTAAAGATATATTCAAATTTAAAAATTTTTAAAAATATTTCAAAATTTTGAATTTTCAAAAAAATCTTAAAATTTTTGTTAACATTTTTAATATTTTTAAAAATTATAGTTTACCTTCGAACATACGATTGTATGAACTGAGCATTTTTATTTATTATTATACTAATTTTTTTATTATTTATAATTAAAATAGTAAAATTTAGGACACAAAAAATACTTATAAACAACTTTAGGATCAAACTATTATTTAATTTGACAGTTTTTTAATTTTTTCAATAATTTTATGATAAATTTAATATTTTTTAAACAAATTTAATAAGTGGATAAAAATGGTTTTTTAAATTTAAAAGATATGAATATAATTTCATCAAACCTTCGGTGGTAAATGGTGATTTACCCTGGCGGGGGTGATGAAATTATCATGCTGATCTTCCAATCAGATATCAAGATGCAAGAGTGACAATTTATAGCTAATTTTGATTCAACGATTTCAAGAGCCTAACCCCAGTTTCATTAAAATCTGACAACTAAAAATCTATTTAGTACAGAAAAGACCTTTTTACCCTTTGATTAAATTTTTAAGTACCCCCTAAAGTATTAATCACACTTTCAAAAATGTATATAAACTTTTTAATCAGCCAGCAAATGTTAAAATTAAATTTCTCGTCCTACAATTGAACCCGAGACCCAACAGTTCGGTCCAAATTTGAGCTCTTCCATTACTGAAAAATGGGTCTGTCTCGTCACAAAGCATAAGGCCCACAGCCCCAATACTATGGAGGGCCCAAACTTGGCACACTGGATATGATCTTTAATCCAAAGTATTTTGATATAATGGTTCAGCCTAAACTAAATTACAACTCTAAGAACTTAAGACTGAAAAAAATTGGCCCAGACACTTAGCCCATTTTAGTCTTCAGAAAGGCTTGTCCATGTGGCTCAACACTTAGCAGCCAACAGGCGCTACAAGTAGGATTAGATTCTAATCAAATATAATAAGGGTTGTTTTTAAGTTCAGTTTGAACTAATCCAAAATAAACTATTCGAATTCAAACACAAATACGAACCCAAATTATAATTTTAAAAATCAGTAAATACGAATCCGAATACGAAATATACGAACAGAATACAAATCGAATCCAAACAAAAATTAAAAATTTTTTAATTATTTTTTATTAATTATAATTTTATAAACTATATGAACTGAATATGAATACAAATATAAATACGAATATGAACGAAACAGGAATCAAAGTTGATGATTAACAATTTTATATTTTTTATTTCAATTTGCTTGTTACGGTCTATTTCTTTATTTCTTTTTATCAGAATAATAATCTCATCATTGAATAATACAATAAATAAGAAACTGATGCCAAATAATCTGATTAGACCTGTAGAAGTGTGATATGCTATAATAACGAGGGTCTGTCATCCCACATTTTAATATAAAAAATTTATAAGTGTAACATTACAATTATTGAAGGCAAATTAGATTAATTAGCTTTTTTTTACAATCTCCCGAACTTTTTTTTCTTTTTAAGTTAAACTAAGCTAAAATTCTTTTCGTACATACCTAACCACTTGTATCACATGTATTATGCGTATTTGACCATATTACAAATTAGGAAGTAGATTACAGGTTGATATCGTGTGTTGTGGTCGATTTTTGCAATAGAGACAATTTCACACATGCCCAAATATTTTGTCATTGTTGATGTTTTTAAGCGGTTTTCAACATATTTTGACAAATAATATGGTCAAAAATAGTGTTAAATTGTTGTCTTTCATGTTTAACACGTTATACTATAAGAAACTTAATTATTTAGTGTGGATTTACATCGTATAAATGTTTGAAATTCTTTTTGTAGATTTCTATCGATAATGAGCAAAATGTGTGGAATTTAATGATATTTACAATTAAAATAATGTTACAAAAAACTTAAAATATTAAAGCATTCAAATTGGTGCCTCAAAATGGCAAATTCAGAGTGTTTTAATAACAACGTTTGATTTAATGTCACCATGCATGATCTGTACAAACCAAGCACATCATGCATGGTGACACAGCTTGAAGAAAAGAGTGTTAAATGCATATTTCAAAACTTTTGAATATATTGAAAATATAATTTTTAATCATAATACCTATCTCACCCATAACAATTCTTCATTTTTTTTTTTTTTATTATAAATACACCAATATCAACTCTTGAAAACAAACCAATCTCTCAAAATTTTGTTTTTACTCTGATTTTAAAATTTCAACATCGAAAGCTAGAGAGCACTAGAAGAAGTTCATTAATCCAGGTATTTTTACGTATTTTTAATATGAATTAAAATTTTATTACGTTTAAAAGGGGTATGAGCTTTATTGATTGAAATGATATATATATGTGGAGTTAACTGAAATATATCATATATAGGATGTCTATTAATATTTTGGTAGGAATTAATTGATATTTTGATGTCTAGTTAATTAACATAGTGTATATGTCGTTATGTTAGTTGTGAATAAGTGAAATGAATTCGTTTATAATTTGTAACTCAAAATCATAATCTGTTAAACCATAACCCTTAAAACAATCGAAACCGTAAACAATATACCATAGAACGTGCACCCTTGATTGCTTAAAAACTAAATCAGAGCATGTGCACCCTTGATTGCTTAAAAACTAAATCATAGCACGTGCAACCTAAACCTTAAACTATCGTTTGTTAGCCATAAACCTATCACCATTATCTGTAAACCATACACCATAAATTGTAAACACTGAAAATCTAAATACCATAAATAGTAAGCCTTAAACATTGAACATCAAAAAAACACTAAACTATATACACAAAATTCCAAAATGTACACAATAAACCATAAACCATAAACCACGTATATTGATAAATTACAAACAATTAACCCTAAACACTAGATCCTAAGTCATACGCAATGGAAAACCGTAAATTATGAATAATAAATCATCAACTCAAAACACTAAGAAATATCATCCTCAAACACTAAATTTTAAAATGTACACATTGAAAAATCATGCAAAGTAAATAATAAATCCTAAACACTAAATCCTAAAACGTATAAATTATAAATCTAAACAATAAATAATGAACACTAATTTTTAAACTCTAAACTCTAAATATGGAAAACAATAAACCCTAAACACTAAACATTGAAAAATTGTAATCCTTAAACATAAACCCTAAAGATTGAAATTCTAGACCTTAAACTCTAACTTCATTTGTTATAAAACAACTTTAAACCATAAACCCTATACTACACAAACTAAACCCTTAACCATATATGGTAAAAATTAAACTGTCAACCTTTAGATCATAATAGGTAAACCAAAATCCTTAATCCTAAATATTAAACATTGAAACACTATAATCTCTAAACATTAAACCTTGAAAATTGAAAACCCAAACATAAACTCCAATCTCATTTGCTATAAAAACTAAACTTTAAATCCTAAACTCTATATTGTGCACCTTCCCTTAATCATATATGATAAACAAAACTAAAATTTTAACCTCTGGATCATAATGGTTAAACCTTATATTATAATAACCAAACATTGAAAAAATGTAATCCATAAACACTAAACCCTAAAGATTGAAAATCTAAACCTAAACGCTAACCTCATTTATGTAAAAACTTAAATTATATACCACATACCCTAAACCCTTAATTGTATATAGTAAAAAACTAGACTTTGAACCTCTAGATCATAATGGATCAACCCAAACCCTCAATCCTAAATTGTGAACCCCATAACCCTAAAATTATTAATTGTAACTCGATAAATTTGGTACAAAAATATGGCGATAATTCATTTCCAAATGCATAGTATATATTAAGCATGAATTTAAATATGATTTTATTGTTTAAAACAGAGATTAGTACCTTGGGCAAGTTCGATATGGCTTTTAGTGGCAGCAACTTCCCTTCTCATATCATCGACATCCTAAATGGTCTTCCTTTTAAATACAAACTCAAACTCAAGGTGTGACAGTTAATTATGGATCTCTAGTTTTGCATTTAAACATGATATATTAGTAAAAACTAATTGTTTTATATCAAAAAGCCATACTGAGCAAATGAAATTAATTTTTTCAGTTTCACTTGAGACATTGTGATAACTTTTTCACAGAACAGTTTACTGTGTTTTAGATTATCCTAAGTATAAATGAACTTCTAACAACATTAACAATAACCAAATATAAATAATGAAGTATACATTAACTAGTTGTGCAAATATATATATATATATGTAGAAGCTCATTAATAACGAGCCAGAATCATATCTATACAAATAAATAACTGTGAATAAATCCAAGCACTGTATCCTCATATTAAACCATATTATGCTTCTCACCAGAATATATCATTCAGTTTCCGTAATAACTGAAATTTAAAGGATAAGACATAAACTCCGAGAGAATTAAATCAGAAGTTGGCTAGACATTGAGATCCGAATTTACCAATATATTCATAAAACTTAAGTACAAGAGATAGGCTTGGCCCTTCCAAAGAATTTGAATTCTTTAGTTTTGTCCATCTTCATCATAAAATTATGCAGCCACATACTTCATGTTTCGCCCCATCATTGTCTGTTGGGCTAAGAATAGCTGTCACTGTTGCATCCATTGTTGATCCAACAAAATCTTGAGGAAATTCATCCAAATCAGAAGCAAAGGCACTAGATTCATCTGCACTTCGGTTGAAATCAATTATACATGGATTATACTCTTCCACTTTTTCCTCATGTTGAAGCAGATGCTACACACAACTTCTCACATCCAAATTGATAATAGAGCAAAACAACAAATATATATCAATAATCAATGATCAAGCAATTAATATATTAAATAAATCAAACCAACTCACATGTGCGTAAAGATAACCTAACAGGGAATCATATTTTAAAGATAACCATTTATATTCTCCACACCAAAATTTTCAAAACTTTAAAATAAAAAAATTGATATATTCAATTTCCACTTTGTAGTCTCTAGATGACTACATAAATATCGTTGGTCATCTTTTTGTAAAAAAATACAGAAATACTTAAAATTTGATCTGACTTATGAACAAAAGATTAACGAAACAACGACAATAGCTCCAAATTGAACTTCATTATATTCTAAGAAAAATGAATATATGATCATGTTGGGAAAAAAAATAATAATAAATGTACAACACTTTTTCTAATTTAGTGCAATTAAAGATTCAATAAATAAACAGTTATCCAGAGACTATATAATTTTCATACGACAATATGGTTAGTGAAAGGGACCAAAAATATATTTTTATAAAGATTTTCT
>JAJEJH010001448.1:0-26444 GCA_026122585.1 Anacardium occidentale | reverse complement strand
AAATTGCAACATTAGTCAAGTTTTTAATTTATTCGGTTTGTGATTGTAAGTTTTGATAGTTTAAAATAAAGTTTACCTTGCAAGGGTTCTGGGTCAAAAAAAAAAGAAAAAAGCCCAATAAAGATGTGTAATAAAAACATGGATGGTAACTTAGAGTTAGGGGTAGGGTTGTTACTGTGGATGGAGGGATAACAAAGATTAGGAGATGTCATGCATGCCACCCTTTGCAATTTTCTTCATTTTATACTCGCACTTAAGTAGAAAATTGCTAGCCAAATTGATTCTTAAATTTGATTATTTCAGTTTATTTATCTGATTATAAACTAATTACTATTTAAATTCATAGTTTTAATTAATTTTATACATTATTAAAAATAAATAAAAACATTTATTCAAAATTGATATGCGTAAAATTGATGTCATTTGATTCATAAAATTATTTTAATAAACATGAAGACATTGTCCTGAGATTATATATGATATTATGATATCAATTGTAATTAATTATTGAAAATATAAGTGTTTTGAGGTCAAAACTTATCCTTAATCAAATTCATGGTGTAATGTCCATAAAGATAATCGACATTTAGCAAACAATTATTATCCTAATCGGTAGGTCAAAGAGGAAGTCATGAATAGGATGCAAAAATAATGGTCTAAATTCGTTGTAATTCTCATAATATGTTTGACATTAAATGGTAACTTCCTATAACTTCTTTTGATTATGACAATTAAAGTACAGTTAATTTCTTACCGTATCGAGATCAAAACCACAAACTTTCACACTTTATAAAATAATTATACATATAATTCTAACATTTGCTGATATAAATTCCTAACATTGAGAGGGTTAGAAGGAGACACTTTGAGCATTCAATTATTGCTTTAAGCTTTAAAACCTCGTAATATTGCTTTCAATACTTAGATATTAACACTATAGAACCATGCTAATAATTGATTATTTACTTTCATTTTTGTGTCTCTATATACTTTTGCGTTAAACCTTGCCAAGATCTTATATGCTTCTCGTTAATGTAAATTTTCATATAAAAAAAATATTATCTTACAAGAATTTTTATTATATTTATGTGATTAATTATAATGAAATAAGAGATTATTTTTCATAATCACCCACATGAATTGAAAAAATGAATATAATTTGATAGTTTCACCATAAAGTTTATATGAATTTATTTAAATTAAAAACTTAGCTGACATAATTTTTATGTTGTGTGGTTTATATATATATATATGCAATTGATTTATATTAGTAAAAGATGATATGTGTATTTGTTTGTGTCCATATTGTAACTTAAGATGATATATGTGATATTCTTTATTTGAGTAAGGATAGTTATAAAACTTGAAGGAGGGACATAAGGGTTCAACTTAAGTCTCCTGGGATTGATTTCTCAAGTACTGAATTCTATTGCATAATAACTATGATCTCCAATCTAAAACCTAAGATATTAATTAATATAAGTTAAGTGATTTGTTTAATGAGACCTCTACTCAAGGCCCAAGGGAAGACTTTTAGTATTGAATTGGTCAACTTATGTACTCCTAATAGCACAAACTTTTAATTATACAACTTGGTTTATCATTTAATCCTTAAACAATATGTGACTTGAGATGTAAAATTTAAGAATCTCTTGGATTCAAGTATTCTTTTCTCAATTAATCTTAGCTAAACATATAATTAATCAAGATTTAATGAAACTCTTAAGCTAGTAGAATTTGCAAATATTAAATGAATCTCAACTCAAAACTTCATAAAGATTTCTTCCTATTCACAAGTCAAAACAAACTTTAATCCCCAAGAAACACCTTAATTTTGCGTGTATTTGTTGCAAAGTTCGTCGAAATTTATTCAAGTATAAATTCCTATGTCTCACCTTATGTCAATTGCAAGCATGCATGCCACAATATACTACAAATTGATCCTGCATGGGGATGATACATTTATTCGTTGGGGTTATCAAAAGTTTGAAATATTGAAACCTTCTCTCTCTCTCTCTCTCTCTCTCTCTCTCTATATATATATATATATTATATTCTTATAATTTAGGATACAAGTAATGTCAACAGATTACTATTTAATTAGAATTTGCAAATATAACAAAATATTTTGTCAAGATTTAATGGGAAAAATCGAATGCAAGATTGATTTTAGAAATGTAACTGGAAATTATTGTATAATATTTTAAAAGGTCATTTAAAAATTCATATGAGATATTGAAATCGGGGCACCAAGACCATAGGAAAATGAAGTCAGCGCATGAATATATGATAATGGCGACACTAGGGCGGTGTAGTCTCGGCCTGGAACCCCCACTGCCCATTGGTGTAAATGTACTCTTCTAGAACAATTATGGACTATTTTCCGGCTCCACTTTGTTGAAAAAAGAACTTCATTTCCCTATTCATCTATTAACTCTTTGAATGCAATTTGTTAATTTTTTTTTATAAAGATAGTTAAAAGACAAAAAGATTATTCAATCTAAATAACAGTTTGCCTTCAAAAATTTTATAAATTGTTAATAAATTTTTAGTATTTTATAAATTTATAAAAAAAATTTAATTTTATCAAATTTATATAATGTACAAAGTTATTGTTAGACCCATTGATGACTGTGCCTCTCCAAGACTCATCGTTTGCTTCTCTTGTTTTCAATTATATCTCATATTTCTAGCCCACTTAATTAATTTCTTCTTCGAGATTTCTATGGGACTGGCATCTCCAAGACTCACATCTTGATAGGATGCGCTCATGATCCCTTCCTCTGTTAATTATCTTGCTATATCCTCCAGAAAGGGGACATCCCCGCTGGAATGTCTTGCTATCTTCCCTTTCCCTTCACATATCACAATCATTTTCACTTTCTTCTCTTCCAAAGGAATCACCACCAGTCACCACTATTGTTGCCACCACTACCAATTTTTGGATATCACCAACTATAAAATTCTTCACCTATGAATTTTCTACCAGTAGCTTCACTATATGAGACTTCAATCATCCTCGATATAGAATCTAAATTGATGAAATGAAGTTTTAAAAAGAAATTTTTTATTGTTGTGAAGTGGTGAAAAATGAGAAGTGAGATAGAAAAGAGGTCGCAATGTTATTATTATGATTGTATTGAGAGATCATTAAGTTAAAGTTTGAAGAAGACACTAATACTAACTTCATCTTATGCTCTATGTTCCAAAGTAGAAGGAAAATGAGGGTTTTGGAAAGTGTGATCTTGTCCAGTGCAATTCTAAATTTCAAAAAATGCAATATGATCAATATCACACTAGACACTTGTCTTAGTTGCGATGAGGGTGTGATATTGAAGATAAGAAAGAGATGTGATTTGGTCTTTTTTTTTTTTTTCAAAAAAGAAGATGAAGAAGGAAAAAAGAAAATATAATATTTGATTTTAACAAATGAGTGAAAAATAAAAATTTTAAACTTGATAAAAAAAAATATTCATTAAAGTCATGTTGAGAAATAGTCATTTGGTTAGCGAAATCTGGACAAAGGTGGGATGTATTAATTAAATATTTATATATCCACAAAATTAATTAATAAATAAATTACTTCATTCAAACCTCAACTAGCAAGCTACTAGCACTGATTACAATCAACTCATTACTTGCATACAATTGGTTAAAAAAGGCTTCAATTTGACTAACATAGCTAGAACTATCACATGGTTATCAAACTTAACCAAGAAGTATGGATCTACAATTAAACCATTTCAAATTCAATCTTAAAATCATATTAAACTTCATTATTGCAATGAATTCTAATGTCCTTTTGATCTTTAATTCTCTCCCTCAAACATGTCTTCTTTTAACTCCCTCTCACTTAAACAAAAGTTTCATTATCTTTCTCTTGAAACTTCGTACAGATGTCTTACTATTTTTTCCGTAATCATCTTATTGTTCTATATCTTAATCTTATATAACAAACCCTTCAATGTCCAATTTGAACACAGATTGCCATCGTCCGACGTTACGAATTCGCCCACCAATATTAGCCACATTATGTTTGTGTTAGCGGGTTCAACAAGAACATGGAAATTCAGAAGAGCTTACATTGAATCATGGTGGAGAGAAAACATAACTAGAGGAAATATTTGGTTAGATTTTGCTCCTCCACAAGAATTTTTCCCATGGCCTTCTTCGTATCCCCGTTTGCACGTCAACGAAGACATGACCAAGTTGAAGGTATACCCTAAACTCGTAAGCCCAAACGACGTTAGGATATATCGCTCAATTCTAGAGACATTTAGACTAAGAGATGATAAAAATGTGAGATGGTATGTGATGGGGGACGATGACACAGTTTTTTTCGTGGATAATTTAGTAGAGGTGCTTGGGAAATATGATCATACTAAGTATCATTATATTGGGACAAATTCAGAGAGTATTAAGTCAAATTTTGATTTCTCTTTTGAGATGGGATTTGGAGGAGGTGGATATGCTTTGAGTTATAGTCTAGTGGAAGCATTGGCACCAAGAATTGATGAATGTATTGAGAAATATCCATACTTTCGAGTAAGTGACATTTTATCAGCATCATGTTTAGCTGATCTAGGAGTTGATCTGACTATCGAAAAGGGGATTCACCAGGTATTTTAAGTTCAGTTTCAATGGTCTAAATCTTTTCTCAGCACATAGATTTATTTCAAATGTATATGTTATCTGCATGCATAATGTTTTCTTCATGATGACTCTATAAATTGTTACCTGCAGATCGATTTGCGAGGCGACATTTCAGGGCTCTTATCATCTCATCCTAGGTCTCCTGTCCTAACTCTCCACCATTTGGACGTCGTGAATCCAATCTTCCCCGCCAAAGACCGCCAGGAATCCATCAAGCATCTCATGAAAGCGGCAAGTGTCGATCAACCTCGTCTCCTGCAACAAACGATATGCTACCACAGGCAAACCAACTGGTCGTTCTCCGTCTCCTGGGGCTACTCTGCTCATATTTACGAGAGCTTGTTCCCAAGAAGCTTTCTGAAAAGACCTCTGGAGACGTTTGGGCCATGGAAAAATGTCCGGCCTCCGTTGTACATGTTCAACACTCGATGGCCTCCGTATGGTGATCCCTGTGAAGCTCCACATCAGTTTTTCTTGGAAAGTGTAGGGAATGGGGATAAAGAAGTTGTTACTAGTTATAATCGAAGCTCCTCACGTAATTTGCCGCCTTGTTCAGCGAATGGAAACCATTCTGCCGATCACATCTCCAGAATTCAAGTGTTTTCGCCCGCAACAGTACGGAAAGAGGTTTGTTTTCTGTTATATCAATTACTAGGATTTTAGGTAATTGACTATTATTCTGTGACAACATAATAAGAAAATATAAATATTAATTAACTTATATATAATTAATTGGTTTATAAGAAGAGGTAGCAACATCACTCAATAGCGGAGAAGTTTGTATGAAAAGTCTTACTACATGTACCAATACAAGTATACACAATTATCTGTCCCAGACTGAATGCCTACAGCTACAATTTAGCAATATCCCATGAACTAGTGAGTCACGTTTCTGAAGGGTGAGGGCGTATTTGACATTTCATAGATTCACGATAAAATAACATATGTATGTATGACTGAAGTATATTACTTTTGGATTTTAACTTTTCAGGTAGGAAGAATTGAATGTTGCGATGTCGAATATGTGAGTGGCAACGATTCTATAAATGTTAAGTTAAGGGCTTGCATGAAAGGCGAAATTGTGGCTTAAATGTATATATGTATAACCCTCCTACCGATGTATCTTAAAAACATGTTATATAAGGATTGAAATATCCTACTGTTGAGTTTATGATATTTTTTTCAAAAAATTCTGAAATGTTTATGTATTTTTTTGTGAATTTTGTTTTGTTATCAGTGTAATTATAATCTTGTGGTTCTCTCCAAAGTTAGGTTTTTGTCTTTCAGTTGGTGGGAGTTGTTGTACCCTTAGCATGGTGTAAGACATGCTCTCTGTTGTGTATTCAGGTTGAAAAAATCTGTTCAGCATCAAATTTTTGTCTTTTTTCTCCTTTTTTCTCTCCTTCTTGCTTTCTCTTATCTTTTGTGTCATGGTGTTTGAGCTACCATAGATCTTAAAGGGATTTGCTAAATCTTTTCAAAAAAAGAGAAACTTGGCTACAAGAGGAGCTTCATATCCAACTGCACCAGTCTCTAATGGTGAAAGATATGATTTTTGGGCTATAAAAATGAAGTCTTACTTACTTGCTCAAGATCATTCGGATGTTGTGGAGAAAGGTTATACCCCTCTTCAAAATGATGTAGATGCTACAATTGCACAAATAGCACAAGACAAGACTGATGCTGTAAAAAATTCTGAAGCTCTCACGCATCTGCTTTTTGTTGTATCTGAAGTAATATTTTTTAGAATTATTGGGGGCCCGACTACAAAAGAGGCTTGGGACATCCTCTAAAAAAAGTTTATTGGCACAGAAAGGGATAGGGTTGTCAAGCTACAATCTTTAAGAAGGGAATTTGAGCTTCAAAAGGATGGAGAGTGAAAATATTAAAGACTATGTTTCAGAATTAGTAGATCTTCTGAATCTGGTACATCTTCAAGGAGAGAAAATCTTATAATAGAGAATAGTTGATTAGCTTACATGAGAGATTTGACTCTAAAATGTTAGCCATTAACGAGTCTAGGGACTTAAGCAAGCTAAGTGTGAACGAGTTGTTGGATTCACTTCAAATTCATGAATAAAGGCTCGATGTAAGATCTAAAAGCTCTACAGAAGGAGCATTTTAGGCAATGCAAAAGGGCAAGCAAAGTTTCTTTAAGGAGAATCTTAAAAGTAAAAGTGACAAGGGTGGCAGTGTAAAAGGAAAAGCTCTTGAAGCTTCTATTCAAGCTGGAAAAAATTAGAGATATTGTAACTTTGTGACAAAAATAATCATTCTAAAATTTTTTGCTGGAAAAAGAAAAATCTGAAATGCAGATTTTACAATGAGAATGACCATACCGAAAAGTTTTGCAAGGCAAAACAGAATCAATCTTAGCACCAACCTCTATAACAAGCTCATTGTGTTGATAATCATCACCTAAAACAACTTGAGGATAATCATTTTATGGCTTTTCATCAACCTTCGGTTGCAAGAACTAATAGGAGGCAAGCATGGCTAATTGATTGTGGCTACACTAGCCACATGACAAAAGATGTTGAGATTTTTATTAATCAAGATAAATCTATTAGAATTAAAGTGAAGATGGGTAACGGAGTTGAAGTAGAGTCTACATGTAAAAGAATAGTGGCAATACAAACTAAAAAAGGTACCAAATTTATTTCTGATGTCTTGCTAATGCCTAAACTAGATTGTAATTTGTTGAGTGTGGCTCAAATGGTGAAGAGAAATTGTTCATTGTCCTTAAAGATGATTATTATGTTATATGTGATCCCTATGGTGCTGAAATTGCTGTAGTACATATGGAAGATAATTCTTTTCCTCTTTATTGGATTCTTCTTAACCTGTGCATGTTTCTAAGCAAGATGATATTTTTTTGTGGTGCAAAAGATATGGTCATTACAATCTTAAATCTCTACAATTTATGCAATCAAGAGATTTTGTTACTTGCATAAAATTTATACAAGTAGTGAAGTTTGTGAGAGTTGTCAACTAGGCAATCTACATAAAGAATCATTAGCTTTCAATAAAGCTTGGGGTGCTAAAGAAAAGTCAGAATTTGTTCACATTGATGTTTGTGGCCCTGTGAGAATTGAATATCTAAGCCAAAACAAGTAGTTTATCTTATTTATGGATGATTTTACAAAAATAACTCGAGTTTTAATTCTTCTCTAGTAAATCTCAAGTGTTTTTTATTCTCAAAAAGTTCAAAAATCTTGTAAAAACTCAGTCTAGTTACAAGATAAAAAAATTGAGATCAAATAATAGTAAAGAATATACCTCAACTTAGTTTAACAAGTTCTATGAAGATTGTGAGATAGAACATCAGCTGATTGTTAGTTATTCTCCTTAATAGAATGGGGTTTCAAAGAGGAAAAATAAGACAGTTATGGAAATGGCAAGGTATTTGCTAATTAAAAAATATTTGTCAAAAAAGTATTGGGCTGAAGTAGTTTATATGTCAGTTTGTTTGTTTAACAAACTTGCAACTAGGTTTGTGAATGGAAGAACTCCTATTGAAGCTTGGTTTGGGACCAAATCTTAAGCAAAACACTTAAAAGTGTTTGGTTCCGTACGTTATATTCTAGGTGTGAAGAGAGTTAAACTAGATAAGAAGGCTGAGAAATGCATTTTTTTGGACTATTCTTCACAATCCAGAGGGTATAGAGTTTATAACTTGTAATGTGGCAAGGTTCTTGTGAGTAGAGATTTTCAAGTATATGAAAGTACTTATCGGGATTGGGAAACTAATGAAATAAAGAGGGATTTTGTATCTTGCTTCTTAGGTCCTAATTCCACAAGCACTAAGGCTGGTGATTCAAAATTTTTTTTATTCAGCTTTTGAAGAATCAAGTTCTAGGGAGGATTCAAATTCAGATCTAGATTCACCTCCTCCTAGAACCAAGTCTTTAGTTGAAGTTTATGAGAGATGTAGCTTGGAAATCTTAGAACCAACTAACTTTGAAGAATCCTCTAAGTCTAAAGTATGGTGGCCTATGAAGGAAGAAATTGTAGCAATTGAAAAAAATGGAACTTAGGAAATAATAAAATCAAACCTGAAGGCTGAAATATCATTGATTTAAAGTGGATTTTTAAAGTGAAATTGAATGCAGATGACTCAATTGTGATGACACTTTTGCACCAGTAACTAGGTATAAAACAATTGTTTTAGCTGCTCATTATGGTTGGAAAATCTCGTAAATGGATGTCAAGTTAGCTTTTTTGAGTGGTGAGCTTTAGAAGGAGATTTATGTTGAACAACCTAAAGGGTTTATTCTTACAGGAAATGAAGGAAAAATATTAAAACTTAAGAAGGCTCTCAATGGGTTAAAGCAAGCCCTAAAGGCTTGGTATAGCAAGGTGGATGCTTAATGGACTAAAATCAGGAGGAGACCTAATGAAACAACTCTGTATGTGAAGACTTCTACAAGGGGTAAGCTACTAATTGTTTCTATTCATGTTGATGACTTGTTAATTATTTTAAAAGATACAAAATCCTTGAAGGAGTTTAAACTTGACATGATGAATATGTTTGCAATGATTGATTTGGGACAAATGAGATATTTTTTGGGCGTGGAGATAAATCAAACGGTTGTTGGTATTTTTCTTTTGCAAATAAGTATTCAAATGATCTTTCGATAAAGTTTCACATGCTGCAATGCAAATTTGCCGCTACTCTTGTGGTTCTCAATCAAAAATTAAGCAAAGAAGATGGAGATTCAAAGGTTGAAGCTTCAGTTTATAGGAGTCTGGTTGGGAGCTTATTGTATTTAACTTCTACAAGGCCAGATTTGATATTTATAGCTAGTTTATTTTCTAGATTCATGCAATCTCCAAGCCAAACTCATTTTGCAGCTACTAAATGAGTACTCAAATATGTTAAGGGTACTGTTGACTATAGTATTTTGTTTGAGAGAAATAAAAATGGAGTTTTGGAAGGTCATGTAGATAGTGGTTGGGTTTGGTGTTTAAATGACTATAGTGTTTTCTCTTGGGTCTAGTGTATTCAGCCGGAATTCTAAAAATAAGTTGTGGCTCAGTCTTTTATTAAAGCTATGTAGCAGCTGCTGCTACTGCCAGTCATTATATATGGCTGAGAAAGATTCTAAACGATTTGGGACAAGAGCAAGATGAGCTTCTATGATTAAAATTAATAAGATGTCAACTATAGTCGTTACCAATAACCCAGTTTAGCATGACAGGACTAAAACACGTCAATCTCAAGTATCATTTTTTAAGGAAAGTAAAGAAAGATGGAGAAATTCAATTTGTTTACTGCAGGTCTAATGTGCAGCTTGCTGATATTCAAACTAAAGCACTTTTCAAGGAAAGATTTGAAGAACTTAGATTGCTTATGGGAATGTCTAAGAAAAATCTCAAGGAGGGTTGAGTTTCTGAGATTTTTTTTTTGGAAAATTTGATATTTTTATGTATATATATATATTTTTTTGTGAATTTTGTTTTGTAATCAGTATAGTTATAATCTTATGGTTCTTCATAAAGTTAGGTTTTTATCTTAGTTGAGGGTTGTTGTACTCTCAGCATGGTGTAAAGCATATAATTTGCTGTGTATTTAAGTGGAAAAAATCTGAACGAACTAGATGGGATTTTCAATATCAAATTTATCTTTTGTCTTCGTTTTTCTCTCCTTGCTTTCTCTTATCCCTTGCGACACTTAATGTTATTTCAACATTTTAAAAATATATAAATACCTCTGAAGGAGAATTTGAATGACAGGACGTGAGTTTCCCTGCATAAAAAGGCCATGGATTCAAACCCTCTACACGAGATATTATGATCAGGCTCTTGGTTAATCTATTGTAATCATTCAAAAATCCCATTTATATTTTAGTTAGTTTTTTTTTTTTTTTTAATGTATAAAAGGTCCATTTTTCAAGAATAATTCTTTTATATTTAGAACTTTTGTCTTGAAAAAAGTCAAGGATGCTTGTTTTAAGCAACTTTTATGAACATATTATGACAATTAGCATCATTTTATAAACCTCCGATAATTATTTTAGATTTTACAATATGAGAACAAGCTCAATAGAGATGTCTTGATGCATTCATCGAACTATAATCGCCTATGAATTTTCCTTCTATATATATATATAACGCCCTCGCTACAGGAGCTACTGCGCAGCAAGGGAGGAGGAGAAATTAGTAGTGAATATTTATCACTACAATTTAAAAGCTTCGCCCTGGTGTCGACAACAACTCTTGAAATATCTTACGAGTCAGATTCTGCTAGAATTGCTTGTCTAATTTGGAAAACTAAGTGTTGAAATACAAGTTATAGGTCTCGAGGGCCATCAAATGACTGAGGCTTTCTCACATTCCAGTGGAGACCGTCATGGATGCTCCGGAGGAAGTCGTCTGTGGAATCAACTTGACACGCCGTCGGAACAGGCCAAGTTGCCATGCTGCAAACAAGCGCGTCTCCTGCTGCTAACAGTTTCCTGTCCTTGCCGTCAAATGATACCCAAGCTGGGCTTCTGCTATTGAAAGGCACTTGCACTCTCAATGTTACGTGCTCCGGCAGTATAAGAGGCCGGAAGGATAAAGAATGGGGACAAATTGGTGTAAAAAGGATGCCCGGAACCTCAATACACAAAAATAATGCATCAGAATTTTCGATCGAAAAATCAGGATGCTATATTGCAATTAAAGGCAGAAAAAAACAATGAGATTGATTCCAGAGTTGTTGGATTGCCATACGCAGAAACGTACCTGTGGATGAACCATTGATCCTCCAGCTGCCAACGAATAGGCAGTGCTGCCAGATGTTGTTGACAAAATTAGTCCGTCTCCTTGAACACGTGTGACAAAAGAGTTGTCACAGTAACACTCCAAATTTGTGAGGTATGAGGATATGCCACGGTCAATAGTAACCTCATTCAAGACAAGTATAGGCTCATCCGCTTCATACTCGTGTTTAGCAGCATCTCTGATAATATGACACTGCAACCGATTCCGCAATGTTATGCTGACTGGACCCTTTAGAACCGAATCAAGGCAATCTCTGTAGTGTTCACTGTCTAAAAATTGTTCAAGAAACTAGTATGTATTACTTTTTAAAAGCCAGAATCTACAGTAAAAATTCAATCATCAAGTTCATTTATTGAAAGAAATTAGTTTCTTCAAGATACACCAAGGATACGAAAAGAGGTCATGAAGCCCAGAGACCCTAAAGAAAATGGTACAATAAGAGGAACCGGTCCTTTGAACATTGATGCTGCCTGCAAAATAAGTAGAAGAAAGTTTCTTAATAATTATCAATGCAAATGAATTAACCTCTAAAATAAAATGGCAAATGTTTATCCATTGTTTTTTCCTGAACAAAACAGATTATGTTTTATTTTAAAGAAAGTAAATAATAATCAGTTACAATTTTTAAAAGTAACAGAATTATCAAAGAATAGGTGATTAATTCTCCTCATCACTTCTATAAATCAGTCATCACAGAGGACATAAAGAGACATTAAACCTATGAGTAAATGAATATCACTTAGGAAAATATATCAGAAAAGACTGGAGCTAGACAGAAATTCTAGTGATAAAGAGTAAATCTGATCAACACATTCAACCAACCAGATTTGATAGATAATTTTCATTATCTCATGCCATTTCAAATACAGTTCTGGTAAGATTAAGTGCACATACCCATAGGACAGTGCCATCTCCACCAAGAGATACCACAATGTCAACTTTTGTATGCAGGTGTAAAATTTCTTTGTCTGGAAAGCAACATAATCAACTAGTCATATGACAACTCATTAATATAATCAAGGAAAGCATATATGAAGTTTGCATGGTACAGGAGTCTGACTTATTAAATTACAGCTTATGATCAGAAAGAGTAAAACATAATTATATGGTCAAATTTCTTTTCAATCATGAGAACTATGGCATCACTCCAGCCAACGGGGAAAAAAAATATATGAATGGATGCATGAGATACATTGAATATTGCAAAACTCTATCACATCACCAATCTAGGTAGGAATAATGTCCTCAAGCTCAACTAAGAACTTGACACAGAATAATAGCATCATTGGACTAGATTCATAACTCACTTTAAATCTAACAAATTTACGTGGAACAACTTAGTTAAATTAGGAGCTGGGCACGGAAGTGGATACACTAGTCACTTTAAATTTATGAAGCAAAGCAAATAACTGAATTATGCCTTATAATGGATTGTCTTTTAAATTATGTTCTGTTTGAGGCAGAATATGGTTGGAATTAAGGTTAGAAGTTGCATTGAATATATATCTTGTTCAATTTCGGGTCACCAGCTTACCATCTTTCCAAGTTTGTACATAGTTGAAGTCAGATGATTCAGTTAGAAGGTCAGCTTTCACTCGTGGCTCCACATAAACGTTCAGCTTTCTCTGCTCTCTTAACCATCTGTCAACAGAAAATTCAAATGAGGCAAGGATATAAACTGACAGCCATTAGAAAACACAAATAGCACTCCACATCATGCAGTTCTTATTACTCAACACTAGCCAATGAACTCAATTTTTTCCTTTATTGTTAAAAAGCATGAAGCAACCATAATGACAGTTTAAATAAAGTTCTCTTCACATGAATTACTACAATACTTTAATTTGCAAGAACACAGTTTAAATAAGCATATTTGAGAAACTATCATTATCAGATCCATACCTGACCATTTGTGCACATAAAATTTGAACAGAAATTGAATTTGGTTTGGTGAAAATAAGCACAGTCTGTGGTTGCGATTCCCACTTCAGAGAAATCTGAAACAAAGAAGAGTTTATGAATTAGACAATGCAAGGAAGCCACGACAAAATCTATTTAGATAGCTAGATAAGATGAATGAGAAGGAAAAAATTTACAAATAAAGCAAAACTAACAGGCAGAGAAGGCATCAGAATAGATAACACAAGGTTTGTGCTGTGTTATTTTCATCTTTACAGAGGCAGTACCTGTCTACTGCTGCGCTCTGCTGTTGTTATATTTCCTCTTTCAAAATAGACAATGTCATGTTTGTGCTGATCACTATTTTCACCTTTGCATCTCCATGATAGTTTAAATGATGCCTACCTCAAACATAAATAGAATACAGGTTACATAGGAGCTTGTATAAATTATTCTTTCCTGACAAGAATGCTATCATGTCGATTGCTATAACTTAATGTAAATATGAGGCTACATATCTCCTATTCAGTATGTTAAACAAGTCTATAACAAGAAGAAGAGGCTTTCCCACAATTTATTCTTTGAAATGGCTAAAAGCTTTCAGTAATTATTGCCCTCAACATTAATTATATATATCATCTGGAACTTATAAAAAAGTTCACAAATATGACTTAGACTATTTGCTCAAAAACCAAGCATATAGCAATTCAACACAGATCAAACACAAGCATTTATTAAAAAGCAATTCACTAGATTAAGCCACTACCTCCAAGTATTTGGGTAGGTTGGGGTGGAGGGGAGGGGGGGGAGGCGGGTGGGGGTGGGTGTGGTAGGAAAGGGTATGGGAACACAAAAGATAAAGTTAATATAAGCATACCTTTCCCATCATCTTATTATGAATCGCATCAGAATCAAAATCAGACTCTGCATCCCGAAGAACCTCATGGGAGCAAATCCCATGCTCCAAAGAACCTATTCTGGAATGCTCCTCAGATTGATTGCAAAGCACAATATTGCTGGTTGAGTTTTCTGGCCTTTCTGCTTGACAATGGCCATTACTCTTTCCAAGTAACTGTTCTGCAATATAAACCAAAATATTTGTTCATCCAGAAGCTAAAAATAAAAAATGAAGTTGGATTAAAAGAAATTGTTGAAGTGATAATATGCATATGAATTCTATATATTGACAACTTGAGTCATAAGAGGAGTTGATCCACTGTGGAAGAAGGGCAATGGACCAAAACCAAACACAAAAATAGGATATATCTGCATATAGAAATGTGTCATTATGTAAACTTGCATCTACGAAAAACTTAAGTTGAAAAACCTCAAATAAGAACCTAACAGCAACATAATATCAAATGAGTTGTTAGGTTTCCATTATATAAGCAATCAAATCCTTGACTAACAGTTTCCTCCTTTGACATGTCATTTCATGGGACCAAAATATTATTACTTAACAAAGCATTTTAAGTCTGCTACAAGAATCCCTTCAGCCCATAAAAGCTGACTCATCAATGTGCGAGTGTAGATGTATGATTATGAAAGTAAACTGTTATCTGTGCATGTGAAACAATAATTTTTGTTGTTGCTACTCTAACAAATTAGTTGTCAACTGAACTACAGTATTAGCAATTCAGAAACTTCTAAAGCTAGCTAGAAATTTTACAGTCCATTACAACTGTCTCATAAATGTGTAACTACACATGCACAGATACCTAATTGTGTGTGATTTTGTATGAAATATAGAATTTAAAAAGTTTACTTGAAAATTAGAATGAAAATAAATGTTACATATGGTAAGAGGGCTAGTCAACTTAAATAGGGATGAAAGGGTTTCAAAGAAACAACAAAAAAATGAATGACAGGTAGCACAATGATGAGTTCACAATAGAAGGGCCAATTTTGGCTGGGAACCAGTACACTCTCGGGAAACTTCTCATATGGTAACAGCTTATTGGTATAAAGCCCAACTACTTGCCCCTCTCTTTGAAGTGTCGGTATTAACTTAGAGGAGAATATTACTTCGCCTATACTCCCTCTATTTTAGTATATAGAGAATGCCTTAAACTTTTAAAGCTCTTTGAAGGCTAATTGCATGAGCCCTTCCATAAAACCTGAAGTTAACCTCTAATATATCGTCTAAACTTGACACAAACTAGATGCCAACATCTACATCATTTTTTAAGAGATTTATCAGCGATAGATGATATGCACAGGGCATTTTTGGGATGCCATAAGGTTCTCCAGTATAAGTGATTCCAACTACTAGAAAGCATGTAGCAATCAAAAGAGTCTGAGAAACTTCTTCGAAAGAAGCATCCATTCACCTTACAATTCTAAGTAAGATTAAAGCAACTACCTTCAGATAGTTGCCTATTCTGTTCTTTCCAAACTTCCCAGCAGACAAAACATGGAAGAATAAATTTTATGAGTCCCATTGCATCATATGGAAAAGTCTGAGTCCACCAACTTTGGAGTATTTCACAGATAAGATTGCCTGACAGTAGAATGATGTGTCTTAAACCTGATTAGAACTCTCACCAAAGCGATTCAAGATCCTAAACTTTTGCTACTTAGTGAAACAGCACTCTTAAAGCTGCTAATGTCAAGAAGAAAGCAATTAAAATTCCTTTTGATTGCAGAGATGGAGAAAGTAGTGCCATTAACTACTCGCTGAAAAAACATACTGGCCTCATATTTAAAACTATGTAATCAAGAATGCTTATGAGCCGGAGGTATTATCTTTTCATATACCAGTCAAAAACAGATTGGTCTTAAATGTCCCTCTCGTAAACTTCAGAAGTAATATATTGTAAAACTTCAGATATAGAGCAGCCAGCCCATAAAGGTATCTCTTGTAACCCAAATCTGCATCATGAATCAGGAAATTTTCAAATGTACATAATTTTCTTGTCAATAGAAGCAGATATCCATGTGGCTCCATTAGACTATCTAATCGGGTTAGAACAAAATTCCAAAATTAGTGTGAAGTAGACTATATTCTATCACCAATTTCAGAGTTACATGTTATATAAAATAGCTCCTAGACCATTATGGTACTTATTAGAGATGAACTCTCCATAAAAAAAGGGTCATGGAATGGACGAGATCAAGATACACAATAATTAGTGATTAATACCTAAATAAGAAGCTAATGGTCACATTAATAAAATCTAATTCAATTAACTACAAGAGATCAGCCATGTTCAGGAAATATTGACCATTGTATCAATACAAGAGAGTAGCATTCTAATAAATATAAAACCAGAATAAAGGTGGAAAAAAAGGGAAAAGAAGCTGTAAAGGGCAATGCAACTAAGTTTCACTGAAAAATAACCTACCATAGGATTTTAATGCAAAAGCAGATTGGTCTAGCTAACTTCATTTAATTGAATGAGATTTGATAAATCAAGCTCCAAAAATTTGCACAGAAGTTAAAAAGTCATAGAATGTATAATTCATCTATTATATTAATCATTAAGAACCTTTGCGTTCCATCTGCAGATTTCGTGTTCTCTCCAGTTCATATCTACGTTTCCATTCAGCAGCCTCAGCTTGAGCAGCAGCCTTTCCTTCAGCAGCTCGCCTTAATGCCTTTGCAACGGCTAGAATTGTGTTGAAAATGAAATAAGCATCTAATTTCAAATTGAAATTACAGGAAGGTAGAAGGTTTCATTAAGACAATCTATTAAAAAATAAGGAAAGTACTTCTCAAGGCCTCAGAAAACTCAATAAGATGTTCATCTGTTCCCCGAACAGGAGTCTGTTGAAGAAGTTCCTGCACTGCCTTCTCTGTCTGGACGAGAGGAAGTGAATCGACGATACCATTCTCTGTGTGAGAGCATGAAACACTTGCATCCCCATTTCCATAGGAAGCCTATCAGACAAGACACATACAAATATTTGACAAAAAAAACAAGCATCTACACATGACAAAATAATCAAAGATACTGTGTAAGGTGAGAAAAGAAGCTATATTCCCAAAATCCATCATTTTGCCAACAAAATTATAGTGAAAAGATAGTTTTGTGTTTGGATCCATGTGAGAAGTCTATCAACTAGATGCTGTCATGCAAACAGTGGCATTGATAACTATGACACCATTGCTGGTTTATTAAATGCCAGCTTTAGTTTTGGTGTTTAACAATTTTCCAACACTATAAAGACCACATATATATATATATATATGGGGTCAATGGGAAATGTGAAGTGAAAAAAGAGTAAGGAAATTTACTAGTTCCCTTACTTGCCCTTGAAGCTGAAAAGACAGACACTAAAGGAACCACAATGTTGAAGAGCAATAACATATCTTCCATATTTAATTGAAAATAATTTTGTTTTACAGAATCTAGATATAAAATAATCACTTTCCTCCATATTTCCTTTAACAAATATAAAAACCTATCTAATCAAAGTAGGCCAAAATTGCCTTTTGAGCCTCCAAACACTGAAAGCAAATTAATACCAACTTAATTTCTCAAAATGCTTGCACACACAACAGACAATCAAAGTCTATCATAGACACTTCATCGTGGCATCACAAGCAGACAGAACCTCGGATCACAGTGACCTGTGCAGTGTGCAGACATGCATAATTGCTTAAACGCAAACTTCAACAGCATTTGCCCCATTTACATGCCCAATTAAAATTCTTTTTCTTATATAATAACACAAGAACCACTGATAATTCTAACAATTCCAGATATGAAGCTCAAAACAAACCTCCACCTTCAATCCAGTGATTAACCAAATCATTACTACAATTGGCTTACTGTGCAAACTAAAAACTAAACCAAAAATTGAAATTAAAAACTAAAATAAACCCCTCAATTCCACTAATATTCCATAAATTAACGTAGTTTTATTAATTAATCTATAAACTAGTAACTACACCAAAAAATAAATAAACAAACTAAAATTTGCACACACAAAAATTAAAAAAAAAAGAGGCATGGATAAATTCTCATATAATAACTTCGACGAAATTATTTATATGTTTACATAAGAAACACCGATATTTAAAAAAAAAAAAAATCCACAATGAAATTAATAATTTCGTATAATTTCCTTGATCAACCAAAACTACTAAAATTAGCTTCGCATATAAACTGAAACTCGTCCAAAATATAGAAACAGGAGGCAATTAAAGTCAAAGAAAAATGGAAAAAAAACAAAAACAAAAAAAAAAAAAAACAAAATTCAGTCGAAAATCAGAGACGTACAGTGGACTCGAGCTTGCTCGGAGACATGGTTGAGTGATTGGAGACGAAGCTACAGAGACTAAGAGAGAAACGGAGATCCCTGGCTGAGTCTTCTTCTTCTTCTTCTTCCTCTTAACTTGCTCACATCTGGCACCACAACGACCTCGACTCTCATTTTATATATAAATTGAAAATATTATATGTTGTCATTTTGTTGTGGGGAATGGGGGAGATTGTAATTTTGTAGAGTTATTATAATATTTGTTTATTTATTTTTTAGATTAGGTAAGCGAAACAAGTCAAAGAGAGAT
Source organism: Anacardium occidentale (assembly GCA_026122585.1). Lineage (NCBI taxonomy): Eukaryota > Viridiplantae > Streptophyta > Magnoliopsida > Sapindales > Anacardiaceae > Anacardium > Anacardium occidentale. The sequence goes on along the minus strand of JAJEJH010001448.1, from coordinate 7,609 downwards.
TTTTGTGGGGTCCATGAACGCGTGGCGGGCCATCTGAAGTCGAAGAATTTCACGCTTGATGATTCGTTGACCTCCCTGGTTTTGGGATAAATTCCATTAACCCTATAAATCACTGGGAGCTAGTCATTTTCAAACGTGGGAGAATTATCTTAAACTTACGCGGGTTAAATGTGATTTATGTCAAGTCAGAATCTCCTTTTGTATTTTTCTGGTTTACTTCTTGCTTTATTTAATTATTTGTCACGGCCGTCCAAAGTTGATTTCCAAAGTCTCCTGAGGCCAAACAACTTATTCCCACCCAGGGCTTTGCTAAATGACCAAATCCTACCCCCACAGCTTTTAAAAAGTTAAATAGGTATCCCTTAACCAAAATTTTTTTAAATTTATTAATATTTTAAATGAAATGACCAAAATACCCTCTATCAAAAAATTTATTAATTTAATTAGGTGATTAAAAATGATCATCTGATAATCATCTTCACTATCAAAGATAGCTAAAAACTGTCATTATGCTTGAAACCATTTTCGATCATTCTCAATAGTAAAGATGATTAGATTTGGTTATTTTTATTAAATCTGATTGCATATATAATCAAAATAGTCAAATCCGACCATCAATCAAATTAAGTAACTATTTTTTATTATCTGGTTAGGTTAATGGTAGTTACCATTTCTGATGATACTACTAGCGATGATGACTTTTTTTAATAATTTATTATTATTATTTTAATATTATATTAATATAATATTATATTTTAATTATATTTATAAAATTAGTTTTATTATTTTTTTAATTTTTATTTAAAAAATAATAATTATTATTTTATCGTTAAATGTAATAGTTGATTTTATTCAAATATACATATTCAATGTTTTAAAAGTTTTTTAGAGAAAATTTGTTGTAAGAAAACTTTAGGCGGGAATAAGTTGTTTGGCCTTCTCTTAATATACGACATGATTTGATTATTTTAGTCCTCAAAGTCTTAAGTAAAATCTTATTACAAAGTCTTTATATGAACAATTGCGGAGTAGTCCCAATTTATGCTGATCACAATACAACGAAAATCAATAATTTAAGAACCAATAAAATCAATTAAATTATAGTGCTTATGTTTGGCGAAATCGTGCTTTGCATATATTCACAAACCATTAGCAACGAATATTAATATTCTTATAAAAATAAATTATTTTTCTATTATAATAATATGATTTAGCACATGTGATGAGAATTTTTGTTGATAAAGAAATGAGCACTTAAAAATTTTAAGATTATTAATATTTTTCTTAATGATAGGTTAAAAACCTAAATTTGCATGTGACAGAATTGATAATTTATTTAAATTACTTGGATTGTTTTCAGCTTTTGGCATTCTTTGAAATCTACATTACATTAACTAAAGTTGATAGCTTGATCAAAATAAGTTTTTTGTTATAAGTCAGATTTTAACTTATTAAACTTGGTATTTTATGACACTTTTATTAGTGTGGCGTCGGTTTTTGCCGCGTCATGCTAGGACATACTTGTCATTCTTGTTTAACCACCCTAAACGTGGTCAAGAGGAGCGCATAACAGGTTTATGGCCCATTATGGAGTCTATGGAGTCACCACCCGGAAGTAACCCTGGAAAAATATGCGTCAGTGAAGACAGACGATTCCTATTGGGTCCAAAATGAGATGTCTACACTTAGACTTTTTTAAACAAGTAAATCTTAAGTCAACTCATTAATCTGTATAGAACGAATATTTAAAAATTAAGGATAAATAGTTCAATATATAACATCACATTATTGACGAGACAACATCGATTATATAATAATATAGAAGCACGCAAAATTCTCAAACATGATAAACATATGAAAATAATGGGGCATGATAGAAATGTAATTAGGCTACTTCTCTTATTAATAATTCAATTTAACAGTTACATTATTGATAGCGAACACGGGGTATTTGTCAAACAATAGAGTTCGATGACTTTGAAGACAAATAACTATCTTCTCCCATAACCATAGGCTCTCTAGTCATGAATTGATGTTAAACTAATTACTCCTCCTATAAAGTCTTATATGCTTTTATCCACTTGACAGAAGGAATTCTTAAGTTTGTTTTAGCTATTATATCCCTTTTAAAAATAAACTATTGATCAAAGGAATTCTTAAGAAATTTTAATCAAAGTCCCATAAATCATTATGATTTTAATAAACTAAAATCAATTCAAATTGATACAATTTTAATCAAAAATTATATCGATCAGTACAATTCTTGACTTCATTGGTAATGAAGATTATTAACTATAGTTAGTTTCTTAAATTTATTTAAGATGAAATGAAAATAAAAAAGGAAAAGGAAAAATAAAATACAAGAGTCAAAATTTAAATAGTCCAATATTAATGGTTTAATGTTTTTCGTTGGTTTTTATTAATTGTATATACAATATTTGTGTGGACTGGATTCTTGACAGGGGGGAGTATCAGCTTCATAATGATGAATATGTAGCTCTAGAAGATCGACCAACTTTAAGGGATGAACTTGACTCCACCTTTCATAGCTTGTGATTGTGAATTCTAGTCTGAAGGTTTATCAGACTGTTTAGTAGCAGAGGCCCTCCAAAGTTTCCAATTAGATGCCTTAAAGTCCTGCAATTTGCCAATTCCATTTGGTAACTTGAGGGAGCAATAATGAGTGTATAAGTCTAGAGTTTGCAATCTCTGCAAGTCAACAATGGATGGTGGAAGATTACTTAATTCTTGTATTTCTTACAGTCAACTGCCCTATCTCGTCCGGTAAGCTAAAAAGTAAAACTGATCCTCCATAATTTTCAACATGAAGAACTCTAAGCAACCTGAGTCTTGTGCAAACAGCCATTGATATTTCTCGATGGTATAACAAGAGGAAACGTCAGAGAGAATTACAATGTGGGAACCAGAAACGTGCTTTAGAATAAAAAAACAAGTCGGCGAGATGCCAATGGAGTTGAAGAGCAAGTTGCATGGTGAATTCCATCGTAATGTCCGTGAAATTTACTTCTTTGGCTTTTCGAATGGGAAGATCACGTAAAAGATCATGGATTCGGTAAGTCTCTACCCTCCCCAGATACATGCTTTCCATTTGAATCGAGCTTCTATTGATTAACTCGTCCAAGTTACTTTGCACCACTTCTTCCGTTACTATATCATCGTCTTCTTGTATAAAACCTTCCGCCACTAAAACTCGGATTGCTTTCTATGTAAAGAATTCAGAATCCTCGGGGAAGATAAAAGCCACCCTAGTGGTTTCTTTGTAGATAAAAGCCCACCTAATACAACAATGGCAAGTGGCAGACCGCCGCATTTTTCAACCGTTTCTCTTCCTAGCTTCCCCAATTCTTTGTTCACATCTGATTTTCGGAAGGCTTCCAAGACTCATCCGGCCTAAGAAAACGAAGCTCAAGAACTTAAATTCTCTCATCCGAACGCTCAGCTGCTTCTTTGATCCGAGTAGTGATTATTATTCTGCTTCCTTCATTGTCATTCGGAAAGGCCCTTTTCAAACTCTGCCGTTCTTCTCCATGCCAAATATGAGAATCCTTGTAAAGATTTACCAAGGCACCTCTCCAAATTCTCTTTGCTCATCCGGCCTAAGACAGTGACTGCTGAATTTTAGAGTGAATTGTAAAGACTACGTTTCCACTGGGAAATTGCTGCGAGTTTAGAGTGAAAGAAGCGGTCAATCAATATTCTTTGAATTTCATCATTGACTTGTATCCAGTGTTCACACAGGTAGCCATAGCTGTCCATCTGAGAGCGAGTGAGAGGCCGATTTCTTTATTCCCTGCAAAGACAGACTTGACTTCTCGGCACCTTGCCCACAATATTCAAAGTCAATATGCTGACGAGGGATGAAATTGCCTGGATGTTTCTTTCAATTTTTGGCAATAAAGAAGCAACAATAATGCACTAAATAATTGAGGTAGGTTCCAAGATTTATAACGCAGAACAACATAGAAAAAGCTACCAAAATAATGAATAAACTGACTTACGACATACATACTGGATTTATTCTTTTTCCCCTGTATAATATAGACTTGGAAAAAAAAAGAAAAACGCATAGTTGTTGAAAAAAGTGTAATTACAATTGACCATAATTAAAATTAACATAAATTAGAAATAAAAAATTGTTTAATAGAAATTTCAAACAAAGTGTTATTTAGCTTAAAATTTATTTTATCTTTTTAATAATTTTATAGAAAATATGATAAGATCTTTTTAATAAATTTAATGAACAGGTAAAATATAACTTTTTCAAATTTAAAGAACAAACATTGTCATTTCTTCTCGCTTTGGGTGGAAAATACATTGGCCAAGTTAAGCACAAGAACAATCTATAATGACATCTCAAACGAGTTTTGCAAGCATTGAATCAATTATCTCCTGGTAGTGACACAGATTGGTCTCAATCTCTCTGGAATTCTCAGCTTGGAATTCATTGTCTCGGTTATCACCACACTTTTAACCATCTTCATGCCTCCTTCTTCTACTTGCCACACCTCCAATTCGTCCAATTTAACCTGTAAATTTACAAGCCGAGGAAAGCCCTTTGATGTGCATACCATCTTCTTTCCGCCATAAGATTTGGATAGTAATTCGAGAGATACGAGACGCCGCAGCTTCTCCAACTTAGGCATTGGATCATCCGCTAAGTATGTATTCTCTAAAGAAAGACATTCAAGATTTGGCAGAAGTTCATCCATGTCTCTGGGTAATCTCTTCATCTTCCCATATAATTCCAGGTCCAAGAGAGATGGACAAAGAGACAGTGACTCTAGTGAACCAAAAAAATCTTGGCTGAACAAATTACTATCCAAGCTGAACTCTTCTTCATTTTTCAAGGAAGAAGAATGAATGTGCAGCTCTCGAAGATTAATCAACTTTTCAGGATTAACTTTAGCCCAACTCTGACAACTTGCAAACTTCAGAGTCTGAAGGTTTGTCAAATTCTCAATCGGTAAAGGACCTCTGAATCCTCCGATCAGATGTCTCAAATCTTGTAATTTAGAAATTTCGGTTGGTAGGTAGACAGGACAACGAAAATCCAGGGTTTGTAGCCTCAGCAAATGTGAGATTGATGGTGGAACACAAGTTATATGAGCAATCGTGATGCCCAAATACTTCAAGTGAATCAACTGTGTTGTCTCCTGAGGAAAGTAACCAATTGAAGTTCCTTTGTAATACTCAACTTTCAACACTCTTAGCAACCTAAAACCTCTGCAATTTGCTCCAATAAGAAAATCAAATCCTCCGGAAAACAGAAAAATTGAATGCAAATTGTGGTGTCGAAAAAACCCAAGCCGCAAATCTTGACAAGAAAGTCGCCGGCATGATGAGTGATTTGAAAGAGCAGTGCCATTGTAATTGTGAACAAATTTTAGCTCTTTCGCCTTTTCAATGGCGAGATCCCGTAGAAGGTCATGGACTCGACATTTTTTAACTCTTCCATGATATATTGTTTCTATTTGAATCAAGCTTCTGTTAATCAACTCATCCAGGTTATTTTCAGCCACCTCTTCCATTACTTGATCTTCTTCTTGGCATATGAAACCTTCCGCCACCCATAGCCGGATTAATTCCTCCATCGAAATTTTATAGTCCTCAGGATAGATAGATAGGTAAAGAAAGCACAACTTCAATTGATAAGACAAATTATTGAAACTCAAATCTAATAGATAAGAAACATGAATCGAACCATTTCTTAAACGCCGCCATATATGATCACGTATCATATGCCATTCCTGTGGTTTCTTGGTAGACAAAAGCCCGCTTAATACAACTATAGCAAGTGGCAGGCCACCGCATTTTTGCACCATCTCTCTTCCCAACTCTTCCAATCCTTCATCTCTAACTGAATTTCGAAAGGCTTTTTCAGAAAACAGCTTCCAACTCTCATCCTCTCTTAGGAATCGAAGTATGTGGACATGGGTTCTCTCGTCTGAGCGCTCAGCTACCTCTTTGATGCGAGTGGTGATAATTACTCTGCTTCCGTTATTGTTGTCCGGAAAGGATCTTTTCAAGCTCTCCCATGCTTCCTTTTGCCACACATCATCAATCACCACCAAGTACGAGCATTCCAGCAATGAATCCTGAAGATGTCTCTCCAAATCATCTGAATTCATCTTTTCTAACTCAGTTGTCGAATAGCTTATCCGAAATGATTTAATAATTCTCCGAAGAAGATCCTCTGTTTTGTAATCTTGTGAAACAGAAACCCAAGCTCGACGATTGAATTTATTCACGACTACACTGTTGTGGTAAAGCTTTTTAGCTAGAGTGGTTTTGCCCAAACCTCCCATACCCAAGATTGAAATCACAAAACGCTGTGGCTCACCCTCTACAAGCTTACCCAACAATTTTTTAGCATCATCCTCAAAGCCAATAACATTCTCTTCAACTACAAAGGAATTGACTCTTCTTAGTTCTTTCAACTTGCCAAGACCAGTGCTCGTTCCTTCTCTCTTGTTACCAATGTCCTCAAGGCGGTAGAATTCTCGTTTGCGAGATAGATCGCTGATTCTCTCTCTAAGTGTTTCAATCTCCTTGCCTATGCCATACAAATGAACCTTTTCCTGATCGAATATGCAACAACGCTTCTTGATTGAAGCGAGAAATCCTCGGTTGTGATTCGAAGTTTCTCCGCGACCGCATTTGAGCAGAAATGAATCCAAGACATCCTCAGTATCATAAGCAATGTCCCGGATATCAGACACCCACTTGCGAATCATGGCATCTTCAACTTGTTTTTGTTCAGCATCCTTGATGAAACATTGCATCCATTCAAGCTCATTCTTTAGCAACAGCACTTTATCTTCCACTCCTCTTAAGAACACTGCTTCTTGGATGATGTAGTCTCCAAGCTTTTCTACGACAAATGAAACCAAGGCATCAACCATGCTTCACAAATTTTGTTAATTTTTTGATAATGGATCTGTTCTGATCTTTCAGTTGGAGCGGATTGAACATTTGTTGATCTGATAAGGCAGTAACAAATGTTTGAATTTTTGAGCTTCGGAAACTGCCAGGATCTTTCCTCAGACTTGTGACAAGACACTATACAACACTAAATTATGATTTTTTTTAAGTTTTTTTTTTTTTACGTAAAAATAGTCAAAAAATATTATTCTTTATATAAATTTATTTTTAAATTACCTACTAATAATAGGGTGCAAGTATTTAAATAATAAATATGTTTTTTAAATTATTTTATAATTTATTTTTAAAAATATTTGAAACATTCTTTTAGAATAGATTTTGTTGACCAATATTTTTAATCAAATCTATCGTTTTTATAAATGTGAATTCTATGTAAATCTTGTTGACTAGGTCTACCGACACATGAGTCCAACCAAGTTAAATAAAATAGAAAAAAAAAGGCCAAAGGACATTTTCCCACCCATAGTTTGAGGCGGGGACAAAGTCCCACCCGCTAAATTTAGAAAACCCGAAGTCCCACCCATTGACTGTTAAATCTAACAGTCAACAGTGAGTCAAGGGGCCAATTTATCATTTTACAGTTAAAATTTATAAAAATATAAAATAATATTTATATATATAAAAAAAATATTAAAATTTATAAAAA
>JAJEJH010001447.1:17500-26493 GCA_026122585.1 Anacardium occidentale | reverse complement strand
GAATAAGTACGGTAAGCCTGACGCGGTGGCATGGGAATTTCCTTTCAGAAGGACTGATTCGGTCAACAAGACTTTCCTGGGCTTTGGAATCGAACTCTCACTCTTATCTTCCGAACATTTTCGTAATCCGCTGAAAGCGAATGCCTGAGTCATGTGACATTCCAGTCTGAAGAAAGGTTCTTCGGAGCGGGCAGCCTCAAACGAGGAACCAGCCCAATCTATTACACTGATCGAATCGGGGCTTTCTCATACTCCTCCAAATCAGCAACGAGCACTACGGGTACTAGTTGGATGGTGATTAGTTTTCACCTCCTTCCCCATACACCTCTATGGCAGACTGCAAGCATAGAAGCTAAGGGAACGATTGCCCTACGGAGGAATGCCCGAGTTTCAGAGCAGAGGTGAAGAAGCTTTCATTCGACAAGAGGAAGCATCGGGGGAAGATGGAACTCTACTTTACATAAGCTATTTAGAGCGATCCCCGTAGATTAGAGAAAACGGGGAAATAGCAAGGAAAGAGCTGGACTAAGACTGAAAGGAGAGGAGATGAAAATTCTTGTTGAGGAAAGGGCAGAAGCTAACTCAATATAAGAAGAGTACTCGTAGAGAAAGGCTAAAGCAAAGATCAGGGGATTCCTTCTATTGACTGAAGAGTCAACCTTACACACAAGAAAAATCTTCAACTATTAAGACTAGGGGCTCAGAAGAAAGTTCGATAGCATAGGAAGCTGCCTCTTTCAATGAGCCATTTGATTTGATAACAAGATTGCCAGCCTATAGAGGTGTCTTAGTAGAGCTAATAACACGTTTAGTGCTAGTAAAATTTTGATTTGTAACAGGCACGAAGAATAATAGAACGATCATTGCCATTAGTTGTGTGCTATTTAAGATTCATGATGGTTGTAGTACGAAGAGTACAGAATAGAGTGAGAAAGCTATTACGTAACTATGTTAACAAGTTAGCTTTTAAACTTAATATACCCAAGCCAATTTTGGCTATCAACCAAATCATGGCCAACAATCCGGGAACAACAACAGCAGGGCTTCTTAAAAAAGTGCTCCTCACCCGAGAAGCCCTTCGTTTGCCTAAGGGCTACAGAATCGAAATAGCAGTCAGGCTACAAAGGGAATACGAATCTCTTGAGCCAAGCCTTGGCACTGCTTTTAGGGAGGGCGGGAAAGATGACAATTCCGTCGGAATCCACAAAAGAAGATAGAAAACATGAAGTAAGGCAAAAAGAGGGGGAACTCCTAGTCTGTTTAGGCACCGGCTATCCTAAAGGGAAAATTGGCCACCCTGGATCGAAGAGAGGATTCTCTCTTGCAGTCGGAATTTCATTAGACTTAGACGTGCTAGCATCTTTTGGGGGTGCCCTAAGACTAAGGCTTTCTCGATTTCCTTCTGGATGACTCCTAAACCTAAAGGTCTCACTCAAAGCAAAGTAAGCCTTTGAATCTCACAAACTCAGGCTCAAGAGTCTGTTTCTCTGGCCACCCCCTTCCTCGGACTAACGGTCGAGCTCAATTACATAGCCCCTACCCTAGACTTGGGGGAATTCCATTTAGGGCTTGAACATCTGCTGAGATAGTCGCACCGGAGCTAAGTCATAGCATTCCTTTTATGGTAATTGGCTTACTTTCTAGAGTTTTCTGATTCCCCAGTCCTTTCTAAAAGGTCTGGTTTAAATCTTGATCTTACTGAATAAGAAAGCCAATTGTTACCTCGTCGCTCTTTTCCTAAATCTAAAGGGCGGTGTGCAACCTAGAGAGAATCCTCGTTGATTGGGAGAAGATCGCTCAGTGATAGTTCAGTTGTAGATTTCGTCGGATCCGCTGAGCCTTTAGATGAATCAGGGATAATAGCAATTCTGACTCCCTTTGCTTTGGTATAGCTAGGAAGAAAGCATAGAATGAAGATATCTATCTTCTGGAAAGATTCTCTGTAAGTCAAGCCTCTCAGGAAGGAGAAAACGGTATTCTAACATTTTATACGAGCTTTCACTCTTAGGAAGATCTTTATCGAAAAAGCCTCCTAGCGAAATAGAATCTCTTGGAAGAAAGCCGGAAAAAAAAGTCATTTTTGGGAATCTAGAAAGAGAAAAAGAAGTCACATATCGAGTTTTTGACCGCTACGCCCTCCCTCTCGTACCCTACTCCAACTTTGCTCTCTTCTTAGACTCCCGGCTAGTAGAATTGTTGACCAGGGCCTTTAGGCTCAAAAGGTCTAAGAAAGCATACCGCGAACTCTTAGACTCAACTAACCTTACCTTAGCCTAAAAGCTGTAACTCGGAAAGTCCTAAGTAATAGGAAGCGTCTCCCAAGCGAGTGAAAGACTTGGTGAACGATAAAAAAGCATCCAGCGGTTTTCTCTCCTTTATTTCCCTTCCTTAAGGAGTTAAGGAGCTACTAACGATATCAATAGTCCTAAGAAAGAAGCTTTCGAGCGAGTTCTAGCCCGAGGCGAGAAGAGTTTGCAGGCTAGTTTTCATCCAGTTTCCCTTGCTTCTCCTGACCTGGGGGTTTTAGGAATAGAAGATCTATCATTTCGTATTCCTAAAGAACATACTTCTTTACAAATCCACGAGATATGCCCCGGTCTCTCCTCCTATTTTGATTGGTCACATGAAAGCATCAAGATCAACCATTTCAACGGAGACATCCATGTAAGCATTGAATCTGGAAGTGACTTCGCTCCCTTTCTCAAAAATTTCTCAAAGGTCGGATTGGAAAAATGGTTTTTATTCTACTTCGCTTGCATTTTATTTTATAGCTTATTTATAGGCGTCTTTCCCACTAAAACTAAAACAATCGAATTTCAAAAAGATTGAAAAAACAGGATCTGACCTACCCGATCTCATGCCCCATATACCAGTTCTAGTTCTCTACAGGGAAATAAACAATAGGGCTTACAGCAAGGAGGCTCTTTTATTAACACACACAGAAGGAACTCAAAGAGAAAGAACTCAAAGGAGAGGAGCGCATTCTCCTTCGGACCCTTTCTTGCGGCAGATAAGAGTTCCGCCATGGTTGCTCTCTGTCGCCTTCATCGCTGAAGGTAGTGGTTTCCTAGAGCATGTGTTAGCTCGGAAAAGACCCTACATTTGAAGTCGGTGCTGCTGCGATAGGGTTGTAATCCTGGTCTGGGACTTGTTGTTGAACAAGCCTAGCTTGATATTCGTAACAGAGGCTCGGTGAAATTTGTCTTACTCCATTGATCATCTCTTTGCTTTGCCGTAGAGGAGTAGAAAACCGAACTTTTAACTTTTTAATAAACCCTTTCTTCAAGCGAAACAGATTCCTTCGCATATAGAATGTAAAGTCGAATTTGAAATCTGTAACTTTTGGGTTTGGATAACTTTTCCTTTTTACCTTTTGAAGTATGGAGGAAAACAGCTCCATTAATGTTAAGGATAAGGACTTTAACCAAAGACCGAACATGCTAAAGGTCTACCACCTACGATGTCCATGTGGGACGGTGTCCCAGAGTAGCAGATATTCAATCAAATTGCCATTATATCGACTCCACGCGTTAATGGCGTGGGGAGGTCATCTTGACAGAAATTGCCTTTAATTTAAGAATAGGTATTTGCCTTTCGCGGCCTAGGCACGATAGGCGACGCATTTTAGTTTAGTGTGAAAGCGCTGCAAGTCATCCTTCTGCTGTAGTGATGCAGGAGGGTAACCCAGTGCAGCGAACATTAACACGCTATTCTTCGAATCCTTATGGTTATTAATGTGGGGTGACACTCAGCGGACAGTTCTTTTTCTTCAGTAATTTCAGCCACATCCATCATTTGCTCTACGTTTCCTTCTTACATTTTATACATTTTATATATTTTGTGGCAGACTTATTTACTTTCTGATATTTTATCAAAGTTCACGTTTTCTTTTACTTTGCTGACCGATGTCGCCTAAAAGGTCTAACCCTGCTAAGAGAAAAGAAAGGCCGTTGATCCTCCATCCAGTCAGAGGGTTAAAGCTCCTCGTGTTGAGCAGGAGGCTGATACTACCAGTGTAGGCACCTTAGCTAAGTCTGCCGACTTACAAACAAATGTCGAGGAGATTGAGCAGGTGCTTGTGAATGAAGAACAGGTAGAGTAGAGGTAACTTCCGCGGATTACATTCCTTTTGATGATGCCGACCTCGAGTATAGGATAGACTATGCTGTCGATGAGCTTATAAATGATATAGCCATCGAAGTTATCCGCTCAGAACTGTTAAAAGAACTCCCCTTTTATGAGGCTGCCCATGAATTTCTGCACAGGACTTGGTAGATGGCTTGTCAGAAGAAGTAGTTTGCCAAGTTTGCGAACCAATGAACATCCCTAAAACAACTGCCGCAGAATTTGAAGGAACGAGAAGCCAGCAATTAGAAGAAGAGGCAGTAGATTACGAACCTTCTGATAATGAGGCTGCAGCTGAGCCAGAAAACGCTCCATCAATTCCAACAGCAGATGTTCCTGCTTATTGCTTATGAACCGGAGACGCCTAAGAGTCCTCTTGACACCAGCATTGCTCATCAGGACAATATAGCAACAGAGGCCGCTGTGGAAGAAAATGTCCCAGCTGAGGCTGTTATAGAATAAGTTTATCTGAAGAAAGAGATCCCAGAAGAGGGAGAAATTCTTGATGACAGCAATCCTTTCACAAGCCCAATCTTACTTTCTCTTTTCACAAGCAACAGCAGAAGAAAGGGATTTTCCAGGCGCAAAGAAGCGGCATTCAAGGATTTCCTCAGGCCTACTTAGGGAGAGGGGAGGTGAGACTGAGCTGGTAATGAGCCCTCGTAAGACGGTGATAGGTTGCTAAGTAGGATAGGGCGAGCTATATGTATAAATTCCGTGAGCAGCAATTGAACCTACGAATTCGCCAATTATGAGTTGGGCGCTTTAACCATTCAGCCATGGATGCTTAGCGGGGATCCTCGTACATGGTGAATAACCAAATTCCAATTGAAATGAAATCTTTAGGATAAATCAATGCAATTTAGGAGGAATCAATGAAAGGACATCAATTCAAATCCTGGATTTTCGAATTGAGAGAGATATTGAGAGAGATCAAGAATTCTCACTATTTCTTAGATTCATGGACCCAATTCAATTCAGTGGGATCTTTCATTCACATTTTTTTCCACCAAGAACGTTTTATAAAACTCTTGGACCCACGAATTTGGAGTATCCTATTTTCACGCAATTTACAGGGTTCAACAAGCAATCGATATTTCACGATCAAGGGTGTAGTACTATTTGTAGTAGCGATCCTTATATATCGTATTAACAATCGAAATATGGTCGAAAGAAAAAATCTCTATTTGACAGGGCTCCTTCCTATACCTATGAATTCCATTGGACCCAGAAATGATACATTGGAAGAATCTTTTGGGTCTTCCAATATCAATAGGTTGATTGTTTCGCTCCTGTATCTTCCAAAAGGAAAAAAGATCTCTGAGAGCTTTTTCCTGGATCCGAAAGAGAGTACTTGGGTTCTCCCAATAAATAAAAAGTGTATCATGCCTGAATCTAACTGGGGTTCGCGGTGGTGGAGGAACTGGCTCGGAAAAAAGAGGGATTCTAATTGTAAGATATCTAATGAAACCGTCGCTGGAATTGAGATCTCATTCAAAGAGAAAGATATCAAATGTCTGGAGTTTCTTTTGTATATTATATAGATGATCCAATCCGCAAGGACCATGATTGGGAATTGTTTGATCGTCTTTCTCCGAGTAAGAGGCGAAACATAATCAACTTGAATTCGGGACAGCTATTCGAAATCTTAGTGAAAGACTGGATTTGTTATCTCATGTTTGCTTTTCGTGAAAAAATACCAATTGAAGTGGAGGGTTTCTTCAAACAACAAGGAGCTGGGTCAACTATTCAATCAAATGATATTGAGCGTTTTTCCCATCTCTTCTCGAGAAACAAGTGGGCTATTTCTTTGCAAAATTGTGCTCAATTTCATATGTGGCAATTCCGCCAAGATCTCTTCGTTAGTTGGGGGAAGAATCCGCACGAATCGGATTTTTTGAGGAACATATCGAGAGAGAGTTGGATTTGGTTAGACAATGTGTGGTTGGTAAACAAGGATCAATTTTTTAGCAAGGTACGGAATGTATCGTCAAATATTCAATATGATTCCACAAGATCTAGTTTCGTTCAAGTAACGGATTCTAGCCAATTGAAAGGATCTTCTGATCAATCCAGAGATCGTTTCGATTCCATTAGTAATGAGGATTCGGAATATCACACATTGATCAATCAAAGAGAGATTCAACAACTAAAAGAAAGATCGATTCTTTGGGATCCTTCCTTTCTTCAAACGGAACAAACAGAGATAGAATCAGACCGATTCCCTAAATGCCTTTCTGGATATTCCTCAATGTCCCGGCTATTCACGGAACGTGAAAGGCAGATGAATAAGCATCTGCTTCCGGAAGAAATCGGAGAATTTCTTGGGAATCCTACAAGATCCATTCGTTCTTTTTTCTCTGACAGATGGTCAGAACTTCATCTGGGTTCGAATCCTACTGAGAGGTCCACTAGAGATCAGAAATTGTTGAAGAAAGAAGAAGATGTTTCTTTTGTCCCTTCCAGGCGATCGGAAAATAAAGAAATAGTTAATATATTCAAGATAATTACGTATTTACAAAATACCGTCTCAATTCATCCTATTTCATCAGATCCGGGATGTGATATGGTTCCGAAGGATGAACTGGATATGGACAGGTCCAATAAGATTTCATTCTTAAACAAAAATCCATTTTTTGATTTATTTCATCTATTCCATGACCGGAACAGGGGGGGATACACGTTACACCACGATTTTGAATCAGAAGAGAGATTTCAAGAAATGGCAGATCTATTCACTCTATCAATAACCGAGCCGGATCTGGTGTATCATAAGGGATTTGCCTTTTCTATTGATTCCTACGGATTGGATCAAAAACAATTCTTGAATGAGGATGAATCGAAAAAGAAATCTTTATTGGTTCTACCTCCTATTTTTTATGAAGAGAATGAATCTTTTTATCGAAGGATCAGAAAAAAATGGGTCCGGATCTCCTGCGGGAATGATTTGGAAGATCCAAAACAAAAAATAGTGGTATTTGCTAGCAACAACATAATGGAGGCAGTCAATCAATATAGATTGATCCGAAATCGGATTCAAATCCAATATAGCACCTATGGGTACATAAGAAATGTATTGAATCGATTCTTTTTAATGAATCGATCCGATCGCAACTTCGAATATGGAATTCAAAGGGATCAAATAGGAAATGAGACTCTGAATCATAGAACTATAATGAAATATACGATCAACCAACATTTATCGAATTTGAAAAAGAGTCCGAAGAAATGGTTCGATCCTCTTATTTTGATTTCTCGAACCGAGAGATTCATGAATCGGGATCCTAATGCATATAGATACAAATGGTCCAATGGGAGCAAGAATTTCCAGGAGCATTTGGAACATTTCGTTTCTGAGCAGAAGAGCCGTTTTCAAGTAGTGTTCGATCGATTAGGTATTAATCAATATTCGATTGATTGGTCTGAGGTTATCGACAAAAAAGATTTGTCTAAGTCACTTCCTTTCTTTTTGTCTAACTCACTTCCTTTTTTCTTTGTGAGTTTCGGGAATATCCCCATTCATAGGTCTGAGATCCACATCTATGAATTGAAAGGTCCGAATGATCAACTCTGCAATCCGTTGTTAGAATCAATAGGTCTTCAAATCGTTCAGAGGAAGAAAAAAAGGAACTAATAAGGTTTTGGAATGAGTTTTACGAAAGCAAATGACTTATAGTTTGTTGGGAACAGTGCTTACGAAGGTGTCCTTTGGAAGAAGAGGATAACGTGGAAGTTATCCTGATCCTCGTCAATGGGGTATGTCTTCTTTATGTACTGTTGGAACGTGTCCTCCCACCAAGAGAATGGATGGAACCACTGGAGGAACGTGACTATGTATAGGGACTCGGGCTGGTAACTTCTGCTGGAAGTGTAGAGCAGGTGGAGGTAATCGTAGAATTCCCGGATAGGGAACTGGATGGCAATCTTGAATTGTGCTAGCAGGCACCAGAGTAGCTCTCTTGTGAAGGTAGTCCTGTAATCTAGCATAAATAGTGTCAGGAATGGGTAGTCTTCGTGGTAGTTAAGACCACCTAGAGTATGTAGGCCAGAGATGCGGATGACGGCAGACTGGTAACGTCTCGTGAGATCAGCAATCTTCAGATGGAAGGTGTTTGTACGAAATAGTTCAGGGACTTCTGGAGGCGTGTCTGAGAAGGAGTCGGCCATCATGCACAAAACAGGTATCTGGGTATGGAGCAAGTGGGCTGTAGAGCAATAAACTTTCTTGGGCCTGGATAGCATATCTGCAAGGATATTATCCTTGCCCTTTATATGCTTTACCTCGAACGTATACTGTGAAAACCATTGAGCCCATCTCAGTCGCTGTGGGTCCGGTATCATCTTCTGCTTGAACTCTAGCATACGTGGAAAGGCTGACATGTCCATCTCAACAAGGAACTTGTGACCGATGAGGTGGAACTCAAACTTTTCAATTCCTCGTCGTACAGCCAGTATCTCTTTGAAAGTACTGTGGTAGTGTTCTTCGCTGGGTTTGAACTGTCCACTCTTATAGCCACACACGTGTCTCGTGCCGTTAACTTCTTCAAGAAGGATTGCTGACCAGTGAGAATCACTGGCGTCTGTCTGCAAGATTCTTTTTCCTGTCGAGGGAATCTGCAAAGGTGGCAGAGTGGGGACTAGGGACTTTAATTTTCTGACCGCATCTGACTGAGCTGTACCCCATGTCGGGGCATCTTTTTTCAACATTGCTCGTAATGGCTTCACCGTTGGAGATAGCTTGGGGATGAAGTCAGACATGTAATTAACTACACCAAGGAACTGTTGTACCTCTTTTTGCGTGAGAGGCGTATCAGGGAAGTCGAGTAGTAACTTGCCTATGTGTTCCTGTGGGACATATTTGCCATCTT
>JAJEJH010001447.1:0-12500 GCA_026122585.1 Anacardium occidentale | reverse complement strand
TACGGCTGAAGAATGAGCGTGTTCTTGGGCCATCATAGAAACATAGATAGGGTCGACGACGGAACGAACAACGAAACTTTTCGACAGCTTTTTCGTACACGTTCACTTGCATCACATACACAAGTGCTCTCTGAACCGTGCAATAAGGTCACCCATAACACGGCTCTCCCACTTGAGTTACCTTAGCCCCAGGCCATGCTATTCAATGATATTGGAAAAATGGCAGCGTAACGGAACAACTAGTATTGAAAGCTGGTCGCCTTTTGAGGGAGGGAATTTCAATAGGAGCCCTACTTCCCTCTTTGCGACCTCATCACTGAAATTCAAACGCAAACCAATTTCTTTCTTAGTCACCGGGCGGAGCGCACCTTTGGTACTTCAGTAGGGCGAGCTCTTTGATAGTGACTTCTTTCGTTTGGTAGGTCGACGAAAGGCTACTTCAATCTAGGAAACAGCCGGAAACTCGAGAGGGTCGCCTTTGGAAGCCTTCGCCGGTAACCAAAGCGTATCGTTCCCGCAACCACTTTGGTACTTTGCTTATAGCTTTTTTAGGTTATGTAATAGAAGGGGGGCTTAGCTCTGGATCCCCCCTGCTTGCAGAAATGAATGTATCAGAAGGGGGAAGGGGGCTGGCTTCGATTTCCGGGCCGGGCGGGAGGTGAAGGCCATAAGAGAGCCCTCCCGGCAAGGAAGAGAGGAAAAAGGCGCTGTCATCTATCTCGACCAGTTTCCCGAGGCGTTGGAAATCCAGACCGGCTCAGAGAATCACTGGCGGCTATTTAGCCCTTCGTTTCGCCAACAAAACAAAGAAGTCATCCTTGACGATTTCCCATTCCTTCCCTGCTGAGCCACCTCTCTTCGCCATTCGAAGTACTACCTCTGCCTTCCCTTTCTATAACATCCCCAGGCGCCCTCCTTTCCAATCACTAAGAAAAAATCAATACCCCCTATCTAAGTAAAGCTTCGTCTGTTCTTTCTCCGTCCCCAGGGGAGTTTACTCGACCCATTCCCCAGTCTCCCGCACTGTGAAAGTCAGTGTGCGACTCCGTATGAGGACCTCCTTCCCTTCTGCCCACTCTCCGTTCACACGGTTCTCAAAGCAGAGGAGGAAGGGTGGGCAGCAGGTACCACGAGCCCTCTGTCCCACACATCTATCCAGAAGCAAGTGTAGTTCACCGGTTCCACCGAATGCTCCTATCTCTCGGCAAAGATCGTCTGAGTGTGCAGTTATGCTTCGGATGCTTCGCCATAGAATAGATCGACCCAGTTCCCGTTCTTTTCCAGTGCACTCGCTTTATATCTCCGACACACAAGGAAGGACGCGGTGGGAAGGAAGCAGCCCTAGCCTCTGTCCGGCCGATCATTCCGCTGGCATCTTGCATTCACGCCTCCGTTTGACTGCCGCTCGGGGATGTAGTTGTAGATACGTTAGTCTTAGTGGGTCGTTGGCTCCACCTGTTATCTCCTTCTACGACATGCTGTTGTCGTCGCCATATTTCATATGTCACTTAGTCATCTCTGCCTCGCTGCGGGTCAGCACCTCCGAAAGAAACGGAGGACTTCATTCAGTGACTCCACGATCGCCCTCTGAACGATCAGAATAAGGTAAAGCTTGAAGATAAGTTTTGTACTCTATTAATTTCTCAGTCCCTCTAGTCGGGTGGGCGCCGGCCGGTCTTTCCTTTCGACCAGATCCCCCTAAAAACCGTACGTGCGGGTCTCCCCGCATGCGGCTCACGCCATTCAAGGTGGTCCAGCCCAGCATTCATTCGCAAATCCTGTAGTGAAATTGAGACTGCTCGACCTCGGAAGCTAATTCGCGTGTAGGCAGCGCTGTCTGTCGTACCGTTGACTCTATCTATTCATTGAATTGACTTTTTTACATTTTTGATATAGGCTCGCTCCCTCTTTTTCCAAGAATTCATGCACTTTCATAGGGCCTTCTATAATAGGGGAAAAGCCTTCCATTTCCGTTAAATGACCCGGCCTCCCCTGGCTCTTCCACCGTCCGGGCTCCCTTTCCTCCCGCTCCCCCGGCGCAGGCCTACCACGCTTCGCGCCTGCGGCGTTTTCGCCAGACGGTCTTTGCCAGTAGTGCCATCCTCCCCGCTGGCTGTATGGGCGGGTTGTCCCTCGCTGCTGCGTTCTGTTAGGCTATAGATTACAGGAACAAATGTAGTTGAATGAGACAGCAGGCGGGTTACACGTTCCACTGCGCCGAGATGTGAGGTGCAGGTGGTGATGATCACCCCGGGGTATGCGCTAGCGCCCTTGACAGGCACTCCAGGACCCGCCAACGCTCATGAAACCCGGGTCGGTCGGTCCTCCATTCATCCGACCGGAGGTGTGGATAACGAGGCCACCTTCACAACCTTCTCCCTTCTGTCCCTATGTTGTAGTAAGGTAGGGCGGTTCGCTTGAGTTGCTCAACCGCCCCTTAGCCCGGTGCTCATGACGCGCTACGGAACCTCCACCGTGCCGGGGGACCAAGCAGGGCATAGCTAGCGGCATAGGAGCCGACTCGGCGTCAGCGGCTTCGTGCCGCACTGGAGTGATCCAATATGTGGTTCCGCACGTTCCACCACTTCTCCGTTCATTTCCAATACTGATCGTGAAACACCATGAGCAGCAGGATGTTGAGGTCCGAAATTCGAAGTGAAATTTTGGATTTGCCCGTTCCTAGTCGTCATGGGAAAGAAAGGCAGAAATAAGAAAGAGATTATTCCCTGAGAGCTTGTCCAGTACTACCAGTACCAGAAATGCATCTCCTTCGCCCGCGCGCGATAGCTCTACCGCCTTGCCTGCATTAAGAGCCCATCATAAGACTGATTAGTTCAGTCGCATAGATAAAGTAGGGGCTGTGAATTTTATGGGTTAACAAATTCTCGAAGGCATAGAGGGCGTTCCCCTCCGCGTCTATGACTTGCGCGGCGAGTTCGGTAGGCGTCCAGTTATCTGGAGCTGGCACGCCTACCTTCGAGAGAAGGTTATTCAGGCTTTCCCCGAACCTTGTATGAATAGCATTCTCCATGCTATCCCTTGGGTCCGGTGCGTGGTTAAAGCCCTGGGCGAGCGGTTCCCCCTCATCGAGATAAGGAGTCGAGCGCACAGATGCGGGGGACGGACAAGGTGATCGCACGAAAAAATGACTTTGGGAGAGAACCGAGGCGGAATCCGAAGAATCGGACCCGGAAATGGATATTTGAAGGTAATGTTGTGGTGAATAAGCCCCCTCATCCACCCGGGGCGGATTGGACCCATATTCAAAGATCTCTAGCCGTCGATGCATGTGTGGAACCCTTCTTTGACAGCTCTGCTCCCCCCAAAAAAAGAGAGACTTGCCGAAAATCGCCTTGGTCCAACCAAGAAAGGCATGGGACTTTTTGGGGATTGCTTGGGCCGAGTTAAGTAAAGACTGGCTACCTATAAAGATCCCTCACTACACACTATATACTATATATATATCTATCTGTCTCTATCCAATCAACATAGCATCTCCGCTTTCTTTTCGCGGGTTTGGAACGCATAAAGAGACGTTAGTTAACATTTAGGAAGAAAACCTTTAGCGTTGTCGTATGCGACTTCCTTACTAAGCTTTTAGTAAAGTAATCCCTTGCTTCTTACCGCAAGTCTTTCTTTCGACCCCGGGTCTGAATATTTGATTTAGGCTCAAAAGAAGGTTGGCACAAAAGCGATAGACATTCAATTCAATAGAAGACGATGCTTGCAAGGACAGCTCATGGCTAAAATGAATGAAGTGAAGCCAATTTCCCTAGGCCCAGAATCGAAAGAATAAAGCAACCCATTGAAAGCTGTCCAAAAGGAAGAGAAAGAGCTAGAATATGCCTTCTGTTTGCAGGTTTGACATTCTCTTTAGCAAAGAAGAAAGCACTACTTCTTCAATGCCAGTGGTGTGAGGCAGTGAGCTCGTGAAGTAAACTCTTTCAGTTGCTGTTCCGTAAGCCCTATTCACTCCTAGATGATACGAGGAATGAATCTCAGCAGGGGCCCATCAGCCCCCTCTTTTCAAAGAGAAGAAAGAAAAGATATGCAGCTTGCTTGCGGCTTTTAAAGGGATCTTTCCTTCCTTCTCTACCTGCTTCTCAATAACCTCTGCCCCTTGGAAAAGAGCCCGAGGCACCTCTTTACTGATAAAAAGAATAGATAGAAAGAATGGGAATGGGTTGGCTTAATACATGATTTGAACCACTCGCATCTACTCTTTGTTGTGAAGCTCATTCCCCGATCCCTACATCAAATGAGTCTGTTCTACGCTTTTATGGTCGAAAGACTAAACCAAGACAAGTGAGCTAATGATGCCTCCTTCATCTGAAGATGAAAGCGGAATCTGAAATACATTGAGATCACCGAAAAATACACACAAAACTAGGAGAAGGAAGCAGCACCCAGCTCGATGAATCTGAAGCAGCAGACCTGCAAGACTCGGTCCTTATTTCTTATTTCTCAGTTGAAAGAGAGGAGAGGAAGGGAGGTGTGTGAAAGTCATTTAGCCGTCTCCAGAGCCCTATGTGTTGAAGAAAGAAAGGTCTTTTCTTCTTTACTACGACGAATGAATTGAGTCAGATGAATGTACAATATTCACTCAGAAGCGGCACTGCTTTTGCTTCTTCAATAGTTTAGGGTGGTTTATCAAGGGTCCAATGGGAGAATGAAAGCTCTAAAGCTAGTGGTGTTCTTTAATGGTATTCAATCCCCTGCCCTGTTATATTAGTTCGGTGACCTGAGGCCACAAAGGAAAGAGATGTTGATCAAGTCAATCTAATAGGATATGCGGGTTAGTATCCATATCCAGGAGTCTATGGGGCAGAAAGGTCAAAGATCGACGGGAGTGGGGTTCGGGTCTGTCTGTCAATCAAGTAAGCAAGGTACCTTCCACGTAACCTTATATCACGTGTTTATAGCTCTATCTTAGAGGCTTTCTAGCCCTGCTTTCAAGAGTGGATCTTCAAATAGAATGAGGCATTCCCACTTTACCGATCGAAGAAGTAATAAGGATAACATGGTTGAAGCATGCACACCGCTATCTCCATACTCTTGGAGATGCCCTATCTCAAGTGAGTACACTCCTTACTTTATCTTGCTGCTTCCAGGCTTTCCGTTGGCATACCCCCGGGTACCTATTACGTGTCAACAAGCTAGGTCTTTGTCCTCAACTAGTCGAAGCTCCGCCTTCTATCTAGGTTCTGCTCTTACGTCCAAGCTTAAGCGATTGGAAAAGATAGACTCAGTGAATAATGCTTTGATTTGCCCTGACTTCTGTGTACCAAAATAATAGAAGAAAGATTACCTCGCTTAGAAAGACATAGCACAATTGATTAAAGAGCTTCAAGAGCTGTACAATCTAATTACATATCGGTAATACGATTCAAAAAAGAAGGAGAATACGATTACTATAGGACTTTTTCACAAAGACTAGGCACATTCCCCCGCTTTTGAAGACTGGTGAAGAGAATCTCTTATACCGGGGGTTTTGAGATAGAGGTCCTTTAAGGTGAACTTCTTCCTTACTAGTTGGAAAAACTTAGTCATACAGTAATTATAAGCTAAGCTAGAGAAAAGAAGATTGTTACTATAAAAAAAGTCAAAGATAGATAGAAAGAAAGCAAATGCGATGGGTACCTAAATGACAGAAGAGAAAAGCTTAGACCCGGGAGTTAGAGAGGGGTGCGAAAGAATTTAGATTCCCAAAGTAGTCCGGTTGGCATATCAGGTGTAATTTCACCAGCTCTAGGACTAGGAAAGAGTCGATTTAAAGCTTTTATAGTTATAGGTAAAGCCCTTCGGAAGAATAAATCTCGTAATAGAAAGGAGAAGAAAAAGAACTGTTCAAAACGTACGAATATACGAGTGAATTGAAGCTAAGACGTGACAAAAGCGCTTTAGTCAAACCTTCTTTGCACTAAGCACTAAGTTTCTTTCTAAAAGATCACCCTAGCTTCGATTGCTCTACCAGCATTCCCGGTTCACATCACACATCACATCAGGAAAAAAGAAGAGGTTGGTGTCAAAGGATAGGGCAAAAACGATTGGATCCGATGGAGAAGGGTAGAGCCCCATTCCTGGGAATGAATGAGAAATTCTATCTAAATTATAGATCTCGCAATCAACCTGGGTCTTCCATTTCTGAGATTTAGAGTTCGAGGCTTACTACAAAAGCTATTTTCTATTTTTTTACAGGCCCATATGACCCATGATTCAATCAGACCAAGGAAGGAAGGGGAACTCATTCCATATAGATAGTAACTGCTTTCACTTGAATCCCAAGAGCTTTGCTAGAGCAATGGAGTGATCGTATATAAGATCACGGCTGCATTTAGGAGTGATCTTTCCCTCTTCAACAAGCCGGTGGTGATCTCACTTTCGAAAGAGAGTCTCGACGTGGTCCAGGTATATCAGCTCCCCTCGGGCAAGAGGATTTGAATCTTAACTTGTCTCCAGTACGGGGAGGTTCTGTTAGTGAGCAATAGCTAGGTGAAAGCGGTCTACTCGTGTACTAGCACTAGCGCGTACTTTGCTCTGTGTTAGGTCAGGGAAGAGAATTTCATATCCCATAGCCGATCGAGGCGGTAAGAAAACTCGATATCCTACAGATCCAATGGAAGGGAAGCCTTAACCGATAACTTCAGTGAACTTCGGTAGGAGCATATCCTTTCTTTGATTAACCGATGGAAGTTCCTTTTTTTGTACCGGACATACGCGTCCCCTATAGGTAAAAGAGCTACTGGAGGGTAATTCCTTACTTAAGACCCATTGCCGCTAGAAAGAAGCAGGCAGAAAAAAAAGAGGATAGCTGACTGAAGCCCTAGGATGGGCATCTCACTTGATAGCCACCAACCAGGGAAAGGCAATCTAATTGCTTAACCGAACCGATAAAGGAAGCGCGAAGCTTCTCTGTATTGTATGTACCACGGGAGACATACCATGGAACAATCTCGGTAAGGATATATCCTTTCTTCACCGATAGAAGCCCGGATATCAAGCTCAAGCTCTTTTCCTTTTGCCACGGGAATGGGAATCAAACTCACCTAGCCAACCCTGTAATATAAGCAAGACTGAGGAAGAGAGCTGCTGACTCTTCTATGTTTGTTGTCTAATGTCTAATGAGATGTCGAGAGACTAAAGTGTGTTCCTGTTCCCTTTCCAATCTACCCTAGTGTGTTATCTTTCCGTATAATAACTTTTCCTTCCGTTAGTTTTCCTCTTACTATCAGAGAGAGAAAGAAAGACTGAAGTCTAATCTAGCAGCAACCGTAAACCGCTTACCTTCATAGCAGGAGCAGTAGGATAGAACTTTGATCTGTACTACTTTCTGAGATAGATTGAAAGCAGAATAGAGCTGTGCGTTAATCAGGCCTTTCTTTAGATTGATTGGAGTGCGCAGGTTAGATGGTAGAGAAAGTTCTTTGCTCAATAGATCCCAGAGCTGCAGTGATTTTATATTGACTACATCCACAGGAGGAATCAAACTTTAGCTGAATCCGTAGTTTTAGTATCGCTTTCGAAAGTCCCCCCTCCCCTCCCGCGAATCGCTTTGCTTCTTCAATGAATGTGCTTGCTCGTCTGTCTGATGGAATTCCGTTTTTATGCCCATGTTGTCTAAAGCTAAAACAAGAAGTTTGCCAGGCATGGGAGGCGATGAACCTGACAGTAGTCCTTTGTCTTTGCACTTCAGTAAACTAGGAGAAGAAAGACAAGTAGTCAAGGAAGGTTTCTTTTGAAGAGTTTGAGGAGCTAGCCGGGTATTTGGGACGAAAGAAGCAAAGAGCCTCTTCATAGCACTACTTCTCAGAGATAGAGTTATTGGCTAAGAAAGCAGTCTATAGTGAAGTTTTCACAAGTCAATTCTCTGCCCTTGCGGTGCAGTCTCCGTACTAGCGACTGGGCTACGGATACGATTTCTGAATCAAGAGTAATTTTCTTTATCGCCGAGCTGAGCTTCGCTTTAGGGAGGGAAGACTACTTATTAGTTATATGACGGACAGTCTTTCCAGGCTTTGTTCTTGATGTACCGGAATTATAGAAGATGCAGCAAAGCAGACTTCCCCTTTGACTATAAGACAAGCAATACAGCAAGGAAAGTGAAATAGATATTTTCATTTCTGCCTTAGCCATAGCCATCATAGTTATCGATCATAGCTATAGCCATATATATACATAGAGAAGTGAAGTCTTGAATGGACTTTAGTTACTTAGTCTCGCGATGCTTTTAGTCTTCTATTCTACTCCTGCCTTCTCAACAAACTGATTGAGGGATAAACTATACCTTCCCCTGAGAGGAACTACTACTTGCCTAAAAGCCGCCAATCGTTTCATTAACCGACGGTTATCTAAAAAAGTTGCTTAAAGTCCCATTCTTTATAATTGTCTTTCTCGTACTGTGTAAACGAACTTCAAGTTTGAATTGTGTACTCAACAGGAAGCGTCACAGCCTAGGTTTGGGCCACCTCCGATGTCTCCCTTGAAACCAAGCAAGTTCCTCGTAATTACAACAATCAGAACGATGGGAATAACAAACCTCTTCGCCAGTTCACCCCATTGAAGCTACCTTTGAGCCAAATCCTTCCGTTGCTATTGGACAAAGGCCTTGTTCAGCTCCTGACGCCAAAGCCAGTGCTAGATCCTGTCCCGCCTTACTTGAACATGTCGGCCTTTTGCGCTTTCCATCAAGGTCCAGGGCATGTTACTGATGAAATCAAAGAAAATCGAATTCTTAAGCACAAGATCAACGATCTTATAGACAAGATCAAAATGACAGTGCCTCAAGAGGATGCTCCATCCAACCCCAATAAAAACGTCGGGATTTTCAAGGACCCTCTATCTCAGCACGGGTCTCTTGCTTCCACAACCCCAGATGCCTCATCTCCACCATAAAAAGTCATCCATGTCATTGTCGCGGAAGACTACCATTCAAGAAGAAGAAAAGATCTTGCTTGCCCCAGAAAGCTCTTCTTTTTCTCTTTCGAAGTGGTCAGTCTTTGAAGTCGTATAGCCAGGGGCTGGGGTTCCGGTTGTAGGCGAAATGCCTTCTCTTTTTTATTATTCCAAGGGGGCTAACTTTGTATTGGTCCCTCAGTTGCTGTGTAATAGGGAAGCCCCAGCAGGTTAACTTCTCTCGTAGGCTGGTGAACCTCGAATATATAGTATGTAATAGTCTCCCTTTCTGCCTGCTAAAGGGCAATGCCTTTTTCCTTGAGAATGGGGTAAGAGCTCTCCCACAGCCAGGAATTTCTTTTTCTTTGTTATGCCTATAAGTAATATAGGAGACAATTATCCTCTTTATTTCCCGGGTATCTTATTTGATTCTACTTCTCTTTCGGCTTTTGTAATGATCGGATTATCGTCCGTCCTTTTTTCTGTCTACTTTTCTTTCCTCTGCGCTCTCTTCGATTGGTCTTTCGGGTAGAGTGAATAGGGAACCCCCTTGATGGGGGAATGCTCTCAAACCGCTTTCCATTCTCTTAGCAAAAAAAGTGTAAAGTAGGAAAGGCAGCGAGGAAATGAGGAAAAGAGACTTTAGGCCCAGCCGATCTTGGAAAAAAGGGGGGCATCCATCAGGAAAGCCATTCCCGATGGTTTATTGTGGTAAGTCGTAGGATTCTTGCGGTAAGGCGAATTGCTTCTTCCTTGGGACTGTGGAAAGTCCTCTCCCGAATCAAGTCATTTTTTTTTCTTCCTTGAAGGAGTAAAGTGCACCATTAGTCATGGGTGACGAGCGCTCTAAAAATGAATCCTCTAGATTGAGTTCTATCGCCTATGTCTTTGTATGAGAGCAAGGAGGGATGCAGGCCTATCGCCATTTCGCTATGGTTGTTCTGTGGAGGTTGCAGGTGGAGCACCATTTGTCAGTCTTCTATGTCTTTCATTCGTGTGTGAGGCAATGTGGCTAGTCTTTGGCGAAGTCGCCTAGTCTTGGATTCCTGTCTCATTTGATGGTGGAGTGTAATAAACCGGGAATGCTTTCCATTCGTTAATCTCTTTGTCGGTAATCTCTTTCTTTGTCTGTCTGCTATTCTTTCTTTCCTTTCGTCTAAGTACCTCACCAGTAGAGGGAAAAAAAAGAGTAAATAGCTCACTTCAGGAAGCGAGCAACAGGATCGACCCATAGCTCAAATATGGATTCTACGGCCGCGAGGAAACAGCTTTTCAAACTTCTTAAGGGTCGGGGTACGTACATGATAACAAGGAAACCGCGTTTTAAGCAACGATCATGCCAATGTAATGAGTTTTGTTTTAGTCCTGATCAATACATTAGTTGTTTGCCCACCCGGAAAGGATAAAATGGCACGATAGAATTCCGGTTAGGCTGTTGTCGGCGCTGTGGGACCTTTGTTTGATAGTCCCAGGTATTATTCACCCCCCCCCTTTTCTCTTCTAGAGCGAGATGGGAGATGGTAGCCACCAGGAAGTAGGTGGGGAGGGAAATGAAGAAGTAAGTACATGCAGGAGGTATGTAACCATAATAAGGAGAGATTTAGTAGGAAAGTGGAGTATCCTTTGCTGCTTTCGCAGAGACTGTGTTAAGCACATTCGTTGATTCCTTCTGGCCGGTCAGTCAGAACTTCCAAATTTTAGTAAGTGCTTTAAGCTCTTTTCGTACACTCAGAGTCTTCCCTTCTCTCTTCTTCTATAGTGCACCTTTCTATTCTAGTACACCGCCGATAGACTTTTGCTCCTCAACTAGGAGGGTTTCGGATGAACTTCTTGCAGTCAACCAGTTCCCTAAGGAGACTTTGTGACTACTATGTCTCACCAGCCCCATGTAAACCACTTTCGGGCGGGGCAAGGCCACTTGACGGAAGCTCTGGGACTGGACCCTTGATGAATCAAAGTCAACCAAAGCACCTACTCGAGCGGAGAGACAAAGACGGTTCTCTACGGAATCAAAGACGGAGCGGAGATTCTTTCTCAAATTCTATATTATATTATATAATTCCAACGCAAGTTCATCCTCTAGAATCACATCGGAGGAAGGCAGTTCTTATCAATGGAGCAGTCTACCGCACTGTGGGGATAAATCGTCCTTTTTGCTCCAACACCGTTTCCATTAGGCTAGCTAGAGTCAGGATGGGGTGGCTAAAGGCAATCTTATAAGACCGATCTCTATCCTATCAAATTCCCCGTAAACAGAGAAGAGCAGAAAGAAAGCAAATCCGCAGTCTTATAGGCCCAGTAACGACATTCTTTTCGATCTTGTTTGGTGTGTGGGTAAGAAAAGGAAATGCATTTGATCAGCATTCTTCTAGGCGCTGTCTTGTAAAGACATGCTTTTCGAACTCTAGTAGCTCATGATCCGGTCTCAGTAGGTTCCGGGCAAACCGTAGTCATGGGGGTCCTTCCAGTTCTTTCTTTCAGTGGTCGCATCCGCGGTGAAGAAAGAAGGCCACGGTGGCGCTTTCTACTAGGATAGGTTAAACTACCAGCTTCTGCCTATAGTCTCGTCCGTGCTTTTACTCGGATAGGGCCTATTTGATTACATTCCTTTCTTCTTCTGGGGTGAACTTGTTCCATTGCCCGATTCAAGGAATGGTTCTGTCTCGTGGAATGGTTTCAGGGTTGTCCACCTACGACGAGCTAGGAGCGAATTCGTCTATCTAAATGCCAGTCAACTTCTTTTCTCCTTAGGCCGGGGCTCTTAGTCTATTTCCCCTTTATTGAGACATTGAGATGTGATCCAAGTACCACAACACCGTCTTTGGGGCATAAAGTCGATTTCCCTTCTCTTTCCCCTGGGAGATGTGATCAAAGGACCAAAAACCCATATATATTGGCTGTTAGACTCGTTCTTCTTGACTTAAAGTGCTTCCTATCGTTTGTCTGCTTGAAACCTGGCATTGAGTGTGCACCTTGGGAATACTTGAGTTTGGAGAACTTCTCCTTTCTATGGGAAAGGTTTCCAATACGGATTCTGCCGTTGTCGAGCTTAAAAGTAAAAGCAGATGATGATCCCTAATCAAGAGTTTGGTCCTAGCTTTTCGATTTCATCTTAAGTTCTGTCCTCGCAAAGATATGAGGGCGTTTTTGTACCCCAGGACGGATACGGATACAGGTGACCCAGATTGAGCATTTTATTTCCTTCCCTTTTACAATACAAGTTCATCTGCATCGGATTCAGGCGCAGGAACAGGCACACTGGAGCTTGGAATCTTGCTGAAGTGAGCTCTTTATAAGGTCTTTTTTGTTCGAAAATGAGAACCATATATTAGACCATTGCCCGAGATGATCCATTGAGTGGGTCGCACTTAAGACTTGGATTATCAATGCCTTAAGCGCATTACGGATTTGAGTTCTTGACTAGTTCACTTGCTCTTACCGTTGGTCGTTCACGTCTTTATGTTTGCTGAGGACTTGTCGTTGGGCCTACGGTTTCTAAAATTCCAAATTGACAGGTTCGCTACTACAGGAGAGGGGGAACCCTTTCCGTCCCCATCCCGCTCTCATTACAGACTGCGCTACGTTTTCAAATCTCTTTCCTTTGAGCA
>JAJEJH010001446.1:0-26544 GCA_026122585.1 Anacardium occidentale | reverse complement strand
TTCTGTATTGGATTTTCAGCGTAGTTAGAGGCAAAATCAATTATTTTCTTAATCAATATCTTTACTGTAAAAAAGGTGAAATTTCCTTGTTGAAAAAACTATTGTATCTTTAGGTTTGGAAGATAGTGGAAACTTCAATCGAGTTTGATTGAGAAAGAGGACGTAAGAGGCTTGTGTTCAAAGCTCCGAACCTCTATAAATTGGCTAAGCAATCTCTTAACTCATTCTCTCTTTACTGTGATAATTGTGTATTGTGATTATTATTGTTTTTGTTATGATTATTGCTTTAGATTTTTTTAATAATCCTATTCACCCCCCCTCTAGTATTATTTTTCTAGCTATTAAGGTTTTTCATTAATAAAATAAAGAGATATATTCACCAGTAGCGGTATGCATGGTGACAGGTCCTACATTTTGGTATCAGAGCAGTTCTCTAAGCCATTTCTATAGATTTATGAGTTTGTAAAGGTGTGGAGCTTGTTTTCTCTCCCTTGTAGCTATCGTCTAGACCCTTCTCACAATACAAGTAAGGTATTGCTTTTCTTTATGTTGTGTTTTGTGTTCCTAATCCCTTTGTTTGCCTGTGATGCTATAGATAGAGAAGAGTATGTCCCTAGATACATAGATGAAGCAGATAGTAGTTCTTCCGTCCATCCTATGAGTGTTAGTGATAGACGGCGATCTCAGAATTCCTTCTATGTGTCTTTGAGGCCTGAACAATTAAGAGAAATGATGTGAGAAGTGGTTAGAGAAGGTCTTCATGAAGCTGGGGTTAGCCATGTTCAAGAACCAGCTAGAGTTACACCACCCTAGTATGAAACCTATTAGCCACCAAGAAGAAGATAGTCTCAGCCATAGTTTCAGTCACAACCACAATCAGTCAGAGAAAGATTTCAATTTCTAGCTGGGTACAGAGAGTACAGTTAGGGTATGAGTACAGAGACAGTTGGCACCAGTTCTTCAAATAGACTACATCCTATTTACCATCTGTTAGGGTCTTTTCAGCCTTCTAAATTTAGTTGATCTAGAGATTCAATAGTGGTAGAGGAATGGGTAGAGTCAGTGGAGAGTGTGATAGACTTCTTCACGTTATCAGAGAGAGAAAAAGTCAAATATGTAGTATTCTTTCTTAGAGGCGATGCCAAAGTTTGGTGGGGTTTAACCAAGGCCTCCATCAATGAAGAGCAGTTGACATGGGCAGAGTTTAGACAACTATTTGATGCAGAGTACAGAAGCACAGAGATGCTCTATGTAAAGGCCCAAAAGTTCATTGATTTGGCTCAAGGGTCAAGTTTAGTCAAGGAGTACCCCATTAAGTTTAATGCTTTGACGAGGTTTGTCTCGAGTCTAGCAGAGACAAAGATGGAAAAAGTTCAAAAATTCATCCATAGCTTACATCCTGTAATAGCCAACGATGTGATGACTGAAGTAGATCCTCTCTAGAGATTCAGTGATGCATTGAGGATAGCACTTAGATCAGAAATTGGTTCGCAGAGAATGGGTGCTATGAGCAGAACAGTTGAGAGGACAGAAGATAGACGTAAGAGATCGATATCAGCTAAGAGATCAACCAGAGGATTTCAGAGACAAAGAACTGCACCTCAGTTACCTCAGTGTGTCAGAGGTGGTAGGCAACATCCAAAAGAGTGCCTAGCTAATTATGTTATGGGTGTCATCAGCCAGGGCACAGGATCGTAAAGTGCCCAGTCAGAGGTGGAGTTGAAGTAGGGCCAAGTAGAGGCGGTGTTGGCCAGTACAGAGGTAGAAGAGGTCCATCCAGAGGCAGAGTTGGTATGGAGAAAGATGGAGTTGATGTTCCCAGACCTAGTGGTGGAACACCTAGGGGAGGTACTGGTCCTTCAAGTGTAGGCGGAGGCAGAACTCGAGTGTATGTTGTTCGCCATGAGCAGGCAGAGGTCATTCCCCATGCAGTAACTGGTCAATTACTTTATTTTAATACTCCTTTTTTTGTTTTGGTTGATTGTGGAGCCATACACAATTTTATAGCTAAGAGTGTAGTGGAGAGATTAAGGGTTGACCCTAGTGTGGTCAGTAGGAGTATCCATGTAGAGATGCCAGATGAGGGATTTGTGGTGAGTGATAGAGTTCTGGTAGATCAAGAGATAGAGATTTTGGGTGGACAGATGATGATAGATCTGATTCTACTAGAGTTAGCAGATTTTGATATGATATTAGGGATAGATTTCTCGAAAAAATACAGTGCAGAGATAGACTGTGGAAGAAAGAAAGTGAGATTCCACATAAGCCTTGATCAGTTTGTTTTTTGTGAGGGCATAGTTGATAGCATGATGATCTCTTATGTCCAGGCGAGTAGACTATTGAGTAAGGGTTGTGTAGGATATTTGGCCGATGTAGTATGCAGTAGTGTAGTGGGACCAAGTATCGAAGAGGTGCCAGTGATCAGAGAGTTCAGTGACGTCTTCCTAGATGAGTTGCCAAGGCTACCTCCAAATAAGGAGTTAGAGTTTAGTGTCGAACTTCTCTCCGGTACGGCTCCAATCTCTAAGGCTCAGTATCAGATGACTCCAACTGAACTCTAGGAGTTGAAGAAACAATTACAGGAACTGACAGACAAGAGATTCATCAAACCGAGCTGTTCACCTTAGAGAGCTCCAATATTATTTGTTAAGAAGAAAGATGAGTCAATGAGGATATGTATTGACTACAAGGAGCTGAATAGAGTTACTGTGAAGAATAAGTATCCCTTACCAAAGATAGACGATACCACTCTTAACTTTATCTAAACTATCGAATACAAATCGAAAATAAATCTAAAACTAAAAAAAAACTAAAATCAAATAATTAACAAGCACACCTAGATAAATCGAATGATAATATGTGAGATGATGCAAAGATTTTAGGTTTACTAATTCACTATAAAATAGGTATTTCGTATGCTTAAATATCTTATGTTTTTCATGTGACAATGAAATTCCCTAAATTGTTCAATATTCTTTCTCAAGCATTATTAATCCTATTTAACAATCTAATAACCTAAATATCTCTATCTATATTTAATTAGATGAAAATGCATTAAGTTTTATGGAATCCACTAGCTTTCAACACAAGTCTATTGTGCCTATGACTATTGCATGTATTATCCAATATATCTCTATATTCGATTAATCTACGGTTCGTATTCTAGCTACTTTTATGCAATCTCACCTCTCGGTCTCAATCACACAACAAAGATACTATTAAAAATTGGCCAAGTTTTCACTAGACATTAAATTTAGAATGCAAACTCACATAAAGTAACATGCTTATAAATTATAATCGAAAAACCTTACATATTCATGAATTAGCTAGCCTTAATCTTAGCAATAATTATTTAGTTCATCATCAAAAACAAATAAACAACAAGATACAAACAAAACATAATAGAGAATAAGAAAGGAACCTAATGAATTGTTGAATCTCTTATTGATATCTGATGAAAAATTGTCTCACAATTGTAATGCAAATAGCTTTTGATTGAATCTTCAAAACAAAATATTGAATCTCTGAAAAGTGCTTGAAAAATCTCTCAAAAACTTTCATAGGACGACTCCCCCTTTTCACTAAAGTTACAATGTAATATTTATAGTTAAGGTTAGGAAAGAATTTCACTCAAAGTGAAATTCTGCAAAAGCATGTCTATGCCACGACATGAAGGATTTGCTTAGGCCACTGCTGGATATGTCGCGGCATAAAGGTTCTGGAGTGCTGCATGCTGAGCATGCCACAGCATGATGTCGCGACATGAATCTGAAGCTGCGATGTGCTCTTTGATGTTGTGGCATGATGCCATAGCCTCCAGCTTATGATTTGCGTGGGGTGTAGGCCTTCATCTTGTGCCGCGACATTATGTTGTGGCCTATAGCTTTTGTCCTCTACACTTCATTCACGTCGCAACATGAAGTTTGCTCAGCTGGTTTCGATTCTGCTCTTCGATCCTTAGTTGTGATTTTTAGTCTTGGGAATATCCATTTGGTCTTGTTTCAACTCAAAATCATGTAAATTCCTACAAAACAAAAACAACAACCATGTGATCCCGAATTTGCACAAATCAATATCGAAATTGATGAAATTCCCCTCAAATTCACCCGAAATAAATCATAATATATGTGTATGTCCATTATTCATCACAACCCCAACTAGCGAATTGCTAGGGGCTAGTAATGAAAGCGACTAATTTTATTTTACATGAACTAAAACTTATAAAATAAACTACCTAAACCACTTCTATAGGTTGTCACGGTTCTATTTAGCTTATGCAACAAGCCTTTAAACCCCTAGGTGTTCTTAGTGGACGAGTTATAGTCTCGTGAGGGTTTTCAGCGATGCTACCCACAAACATCTTTCCAAATCGAATACCAAAACATATGAAACACCTAAAATAAACTACATGCATATAACACAATAACTGAAACTGCATTCAAATCAACTTCAGCTAAAAGACTGTCTTATAAATATCAACAATTAAATGCAGCACATTACTTACCATGTCACCCCGCACAAAACCTCTTTGAAAATGTCACATCACTTATCGACTCCATTCCGTTATTGCATTCTCTCATCTAGAATTCAGCCCTCAAAATGATTCATGCAATACCCATAAGCCCAAGTTACCCTAAAACTGGTTATTTTTAGCCTTTTTATCATCTGTTGCTAAGATTTTTTGTTCACACGATATTAACTATCTAAATTCCTAAGACCCAATTTTTTTTTTCAAGAGTTGTACTTATTTATCCCTAGGTCATTAACTCGCCTTTTTACGCGAATGCTAACACTTGTGGTGCCATCACTCGGTTACTCAACAAGTAATGAACTTAAGGTGCATAGCATACTCATATCCTTTTAGATGATTCAGTGTGAAGGTCACTCACGGTGGACATCCCAACCCCCAAATTATTATGTCTCTAGAACATTGGAGTAATGACCCTTTTCGAATATGCATACTTTTTTTTTTATATATATGTGGGTCTCGAGACTTAGTTTGTTTATACAGTGGAACATATATCCTTACTTCAGATCACTTTTTAGCTAACTCAAACCAAAATCAAAGTTACTTATACTTATGAACCACATTACTACATTTCTTGGGTTCAAATTGTTTTCAACCTTTCTTACCTCGTACCCAGGAATCTCAATTTTGTGATGATCCATCTCTTCATGTTTTCGATTGGGGCAACATCAACTCATTTTACACTGAAGGTTTGTCTCAATTAGTTGCAATCATCGACTTCTTAGGCTGAAGTTAAAAGTATAATAACGAAAACAAACATCCAAATATATATATATATATATATATATGAATATGATAGGAGTGGGCATTCTATTTATGAGGTGGTTATGATGGAATGAATTTTTTTTTTTTTTAATATAAGGAATAAAGAAATAATGTTAAAATACTACTTTTTTCTTTTTTACAAGAATAACTACTTTTGTGACTTTTGGATTTAGACATCTTATTCTAACTAGACAACTCTGTAGCATAGAATTATAATCTATATAAAGAATTTAGGTTAGTGACATCATGTGCACACACCATTTGTATACATTTTGTATACTAAAATGATGCGTTATCATGTGATTGAGTGATTATAAATTATGGATAAATTAAAGATAATATTGTGGATTATCATACAATTGGCTTTACCTACTAAACGACTAACATTGAAGGCCCTCTTACTAAAACATTCTATTCAATTCAACCATTTTCTTGCGCAATGCTGAGGAGGAAGAAAGGAAGTAAGAAGTAAGAAGTAAGACATGCAAGGGCAGCTAAAGAATATAATCATAATTTCATTTCTTTCTCTATAATTTGGTTGTTTGTATAGTATTCAATCAATTTTATTAATAAAGAAATTAATATCTTCATCAGCATGGTCTAAGAACTTAATTTAACCTCTTGGATAAGAACATTTGGGATGTTTACAATATCGATCGTGATTTTTTTTTTTTGAAGGAATAAAAAAATAATTTTGATCTTATTATAGAATAATTTATGATGTATATAGACAACTATTCTTGGTCTAAAAATTAAAATAATAATTCTTTTTTCCATTTTTCTTTTTGATAAAGTATAACTACTTTAGTGATTCTAGATCACGATATTTTATTCTAAATAGACAACTCGCTAATATAGAATTATAATTCATATATAGAATCTGGATTATTGACATAATGCATTAATACTTTCTTTTCTTCTCCAACTTTTGGTAAATTTTGGGTAGTCCATTATGTCCGTAAACAGTAGAAGCTATAGGGAAGAATTTTTAATAATTAGCAACAAAAAACAAATCTTATAGAGTGAGGTGATGCATGTTTCAGAAGGAATATTGGACGGTGTATCGATCATGTTATCTAGTGGTAGGAGGTAAGAGAATCCCAATTGTCCTTTTGAATTACTAAAGCGAAAGAAGATTCTCACGAAAAAAATAAAATGTCATTAATTTGATCATCTCAGCCTATAAATTCTAGGTCTGCATGGCGAACCAACAGCATCAGTAGAAGTTATTTGGGATTGTAAAGAGAAGAGTGATCAGGAGATGGCTTTAGCTAAAGTCCAACCCAACCTCCATGCCAGTCTGAAAGACTCCTTCAACATTCATGCAAGGGAGCTCTCAGTCGTTTGGGGAGAGGATGAACGTTACTGGACATGGATATACTCGGTAGACCTAACCTGGTATTTACATATTACGTATATAAATATTGGTCTTCTACCTTATTTTAGTTATATGAAGATTAATTACTAAATTAAATTATGTTTCTGCAGTGGAGATAGATGTGAGATGGGTAAATTATTGAACGTCTGTTGGCTTGACGTGAGCAAGAAATTCCGTGCTGAAAACCTCACTGCAGGGAGCCGTTACCAAGTTTCGTTTGAGTTAATGATGGAGGCTGGAGAAAGTGGATTTAAAGATCATCCAGTGAACTTTAAAGTCGTGATTCCGAATGGTAATCCTATTGAACGCCGAGTGGATTTGAGTAAGCTGCCAAAAAACAGGTGGTCAATGGTCGAAGTTGGGGAGTTCAAGGTCCCAGAAGGCGGCATGAGTGGGAATTTGGAAATCTCGATGATTGAACACGGTTCCCAGTGGAAGAATGGGCTGATTGTGAATAAGATCAAAATCATTTCAGTGCCTCCGAACTGAGAAGGAGGATAATCAACGATGAGACGTTTGTGAAACTATGAGTTTCTAGATACTAAATAAGACCGTCTCATCTTATGCTTGAAGCTTTCTGTTATGACTTCTATCCTAATAAATAAAATGTGCGAGTTCACATATGCTATAATAAATAAAATCAATAATACGAGATTGCTGCATAAAAATTTCCTGCACCCTATTTTCTCCATTATTTTACTTTGAAATTTCGCCTAAGCAATAGGGCTGGATCAAGATGTTTACATGCCTCGATAAATCCATGGCGTAAAGCCCATTTGTGGGCTCAAATGTGTTCCAATACATGAATTTGGATCCTGCTAGAAAGGGCACGAGTATGGTAGGTTGAAAAACAGACAAATATTTATTCTTTTCGCTAGAAATCTAAGTTTTAAATTTTTTTCAGTAAAAAGTCTACTTTCCATAATAATACCTATAAAAATTTGTGAATGATTCTTCTTTTAGACAACTGTGTTGATGCATATTCGAGAATCTGATGATAATTCATGTGAAGAATTTAGGACAGTGACATAATAAGATGCATATATTTTTGGTCCCCTCGAGAATATTAATTATTCTTTCTCGATAAGTAAATATTTCATATTATATATATGATAATGATTGATAAGCAATATTTTTAATAATATATACAAAAAGCCCAGGTTGTACGGTGGGAGTTCAATATTATTAATGTTTGATCCAATAGACAGCTATGTCAAACTTATGACTTATAGTTAAATTTAAAATCTCATTGTACCACAAAGCTTATTTTGAGACCTATGACTTTGAGTTGATATCGATTTGATTATTCATTCAATAATATTATTTATTTTTTTGGTGATATTAAACATAATTTTAATGGTAATATTTATCTTATTGATGATCTTTTGATGATATTGTACATTAACTTAAATTCAAATTCAATTTGGATATTATAGCTTCAATTCGTTTATAGCCCTCAAATTTTATACCAACTTTTAGTTTCTTTTGTAATAAAAAAAGTAGATAATTTCTCCAATCTCGTGCTAGAAATGCAGGACTGCATGAGAAGGAAAAAATATATATAGAATCTAGATAGATAATTCATCCACATAAAAATCCGATGCCTAAAAAAAATAAAAGCCTGAAATCTAATAAATCTATAAGCTCCATTACCTCCAATTGTTTCGATCGATGGATAACAAATTATTTAGTGACTCAAGTTCAAAATTCACATATTGCAATCACATAACACAATAAAAAAATAAGCTATTCAGTAACATAATTCAAAAAATTCAATCAGTCATCGAACAAATGTGAAAAAAAAAAAAAAGAACTAATCAATAAACTAAGGTCAATATCAGGTTATTGACCTAGTCTTAAGATTGGTGACAAAACATGGCATTATCATAATGAAAATCTTTCATTGAATATGGCAGAGGCTTCAACATGCTCGATTAATTGACATATTTCATTTTTTGCCTTAAGTCAGTTTGAATAAAAAAATGATTTACTTTAAGTTTGATTCACGTTTATTTAGCTAAAATTAAAGATAATTTAAGTTTGACTATAAATAAAATAGTTTAGCTTTGGTTCATGACTCAAATATATCTCTGAATTCATGGTTTAAGTTTGCGGTTTATTGGCAATATGAAGTTGTTTGATTCAATAATGGAAAAAATGACAATAATTTGTTGACATAACCTGAAATGAGTTGCGAGCTAAGTTTAAATTGAATCGAACTGTCCCCCAACTCTTGAATCAGATTGAATGGAATTATCTCTAGCTCGTCAGTTCCAATTTAAAAACAAGTCAATCCTCTCAACTCAAACTCTATTGGAGGATGAGTTAAACAAGTTCAAACTGAGTTCATCTCGATTCGGGTACAATCCTACATATCTCTCTAGTAGATTTATGCCCCAATTTATATCTATCAATTTCATTTCCATCAATATATGTCCCAATTTCACCTCCATCAATTTTTGGATTTATTTTATTGTTTACAAAATTACTAACAATTAAATTTATCTATTTAACAAAAAAAATTTATGGCAGAATTTTTTATATGATTATTTAATATTTTTTATATAAAACATGAAAGAAAACAAAATAAAATTTATAAATTTATCACTTGCATCTCGTTTTGTTAAAAATCTTGATCTATAACGGGGGCGCTTAATCTTCACTAAGATGATCTTCAAACATTCATGAATCTCACCTCAAAATCCAGTCATGAACAAGCAATAAAACATGCAATTTTCATGCAAGTTTCAAGTGATATTAGACCTAGACTATGCAATCTCCAACCACAACTCATATACTAATATCAAACTCCTAAAAAACTTCAAAGACCAACTAAAGAAATTTAAGGAGGTGAAGCTCTCAAGACAACACAAATATAAAAATAATTTTGTTAGCAATAAGATTCAAACCTAAATGACTAACCACCAATTTGAATCAATTTATTTACTTAATAAAAGTTGAGAGATAATAACCTCAAATCTAATGATCAATTTAAGGGTGATTCAAACTTAAACAAACCTTGATTCAAGCTTAAAGGAAAGTTTCCACCGACTTGAATCTCCATCACCAATCTTCTTTCACTAATAAGATTGGATAAAGGATAATTGATTTCACAAGGGCCAACAAAACACCAAGGAATCAAGAAAAGAGAAAACTTTCTCAATTTCAAATTTTGATTCATTAGAAGCTTCATTTTGCAAATGAGAAAGTTGTCTTTATATAGGCAAATTACATCCAAGATTAAAACTAACTCTTAGCTAAACTATGGTATAACTTGCTTAAATAAAATAATATGAAAAGGACAAAATATAAAGATATTTAAAGCCACCTAAAAATAAATTACATTCTTAATAAAATATAAACAAGTATAAAGATAAAATTTGCAGCACCCTAGCCTAGTTTACCCTAAAAAGTATGTACCTAACTAGATACCAAGTCTCTATGTCATAAATTGGTCAAGAGACCATAATTTGAAAC
Organism: Anacardium occidentale; assembly: GCA_026122585.1. Classification (NCBI taxonomy): domain Eukaryota; kingdom Viridiplantae; phylum Streptophyta; class Magnoliopsida; order Sapindales; family Anacardiaceae; genus Anacardium; species Anacardium occidentale. The sequence continues at coordinate 16,396 of JAJEJH010001446.1, read as the reverse complement.
TTATTAACTATTTTTTTTTTCTTAAATCATAGTCATAAATCTTTATGGAAAAGCTTCTTTAAAAAAAATTATAATAATGCCAAACTCAAAATTAAAATGGTTGTGACTAAATTAATGTCAATCATGAAACATTTAACATACATAATATCTGAAATCTTCATATCTTAGAAAATAATATGAGAATTTATATTTCAAGGCCACAATATTGGATCTCATCTGATAGCACAACACTCACCTCTTCATCTAGATATATTCACTAAGCCAAAATACTTGTAAGAAAAATGGGTAAGAGAGAATGAGTGATAAATCACTCAATAAGAAAAATACATAATCTTTTTTAATTTCTTGAAATCATCTTGTGTGATCATACTCAACTCAAAGGATAATGGAATTTCGAGAGAATTTTAATGGGATTGGAATTTTTTTTAATAAAAGGAGTAAAGAAATAATGTTAAAATACTAGTTTTTTTTTTTTGATAGTCTAACTACTTTTTTGACTTTTGGATTTGGATATTTTATTCTAAATAGACACCTAAGTAGCATAAAATTATAATTCATATAAAGAATTTAGGTTTTTTTTAGCCAATCAAATCGAGCCTCGCACCCGCTCGACCTACTTAATAGGCTTATTGATTTGAAAGATTTCAATATAAAATAATGTCAACATGTTGTTAGCATACTCTTCTTTCTCCCAAAGTCTATCTCTGTATTATACTTTTCCAAAAAATTCATACCTAAGATCATGTTGAAATGACTAACTCCAGTATGATCAAATTTATCGTCAATGTCCTACCTAAAATCATAACCTCATGATCTACTAGAACTTGATCACTTACCACAAATCCTCCATTTGGCATCTCCACACAGATACTCCTACTAGCTATAAAGTTATGTGTGACATCACAATCTACCTAAAAGAGCATCAAGGAAAAGTAACTACTAGTTATTACATACGATATGGTTTTAACTTGCTCTTGGCGAACAACATACATTTTAGCTCTACCATCACTTGATGGACTTACACCTCCCCTAGATGCTCCAACACTAGGCCTAAAAGTCTCTTTTCTAACTCTATCTGCACCTATACTTGCATTACCTCTGGGTGGACCTACTCTACCTTTGAATAGACCAAAACCAACTCCTGCTCTAGGTGGACACTTAGAAATCTTGTGCCTTTGCTATCGGCACCCAAAACACATGCTCTAGCCTGTCAAACACTCCTTAGAATATTGCTTGCCACACCTACCACATGAGGTAATTGAACTGAAACCCTCTGTCTCTGAGCCCTTTTAAATGGTTTCCTTGTTGGCATTGGTCTCTTGCCTTTGTCTCTAGTCCTCTCAATTGATTGGGTCAACACACCCATATGCTATAAACTAGCCTCTGATTTGAGTGCTCTCCCTAATACATCACTGAATCTCTAAGGAGAATTTGTTCCAGTTATAAAATCTTTAGCTATAGTAGGATGTAGCCCATGTATAAATTTCGGTATCTACCCATCTTTGTCCCTGTCAAACTGGGAACAAATCTTGCTAAAGCATCGAACCTGGTTGTATATTCTTTGACTATGCTTAACCCCTATGCCAAATCAATAAACCCTTGAGCCTTTGCATACAACATCTCTGTAGTTCTATTCTCTGCATCAAATAGTCATCAAAATTCTGCCCAAGTCAATTGGTCTTCGTTGATTGAAGCTTTGGCAAGTATCTACCAAATGTTGGCATTACCTCGAAGTAGAAATACAACATATCTAACTTTTTCTCTTTTTGACAATGTAAAAAGTCTCATCATATTGTCCACAGACTCAATCCATTCTTCTACCACTATTGGATCCCTTAACCTATTGAATTTTAAAGGTTGAAAGGCTCTTAGCAAATTGTAGATATGATGCAACTTATCCGAATTACTTGTACTAGTTGTCTCAATACTCATACCCTAACTTAAACTATAGTAAACCTTTGGAAACTAAAATCTATCTTTGACTGACTCTGGCTGTCTTCTTTTTGGTGCCCGATAAGTCTCATGTCTAATTGAATTGTCTCTAACTGGTTCTTAACCACGACTTACCCCTGCTTGCTGAAGGCCCTCTCTTAATACCTCTCTCATCATTTCCCTCAACTCTTATGATCGAAAAAACACATAGGAGGAGCCTTGAGATCACCTCTTATCACTCACACTTATTGGCTTAGCTGAGGAACTACTGTCTTCTTTATTTATAAATCTAGGGATATAATCTCTTCTATCTATACCATTACAAGTAAACAAAGGGGTTAGGATAAGATAAACCATATAAAGGAAACAATACCTTACTTATGCTAAGAGAAGGGTCCAAACCCTGGCTACCGGGGAGTAAACATTGGCTCTTTACTCATAAAATTCTGCAAACAATGCATTTAAAATCATGAATTTAGAAAAAATATGGTTCAAAGGTCCGCTCTGATACCAACAAGAATATTATGAAAAAACTGGCTGACTGAATCCTATTTATTTATATATCACTGTTACTAAATCCTATGCTTATGTAAGCAAATAAACAAACTATTTATTTATTAATTATTAAGTAAAAGTGCTTAAATTGATATACACAACAAGAATACTATGAAAAAACTGGCTGACTGAAAACATCTAAGTGGAAGCTATAAACATTTAATAATATAGTGATGGGTCTAAAAAAAAATTATAATATATATATATCTATATGTACATATGTATATATATACACAAAAAGTTATATATATATATATATATATATATATATATACACATACACACACACACACTTATAACATATAAAATACATGCATGCATCTGTACAACGATTTTTGAAAATTTGCATGCACATAAAAACTCACAAGGCCTTTTGTAAGTCAAAAACTAGAGTCTTCTCCCTTCAGCCATAGTCCACCCAAACCTTAACAGCCTCTATTTAACTAATCTGCAAGAAGAAGGAAAAGGAAAGGGTGGGTGATGACTTACTCAGTAAGCATTTTCTACTCCTTTCTAACCCTAAACAAAATTTCTAAGTTGACCTCGTATTTGAGCTTAATTTAATTGTTCTTGTGATTTATGTATTTTGAATTTATTAATTCTCTCTGTTTATTATTTTGAATATGACTTATTTTATTCTTTTAATTGAATCAGTATATCATGCTATGAAATACATATCATGGTATAAAGTTATGCTAAAACATGTTATAGGCCCTTGGGCCAGTTTCTGAAATAATTGATGGTTTATCTGAAAACATCTGTAAAGATCCAAAGATCTTAAACTGAGAAAATATCTGAAAATAATAAAAATGAAAATTTGTAGTGTTGATAAGACTAATGAATACAGGGATTCAACACTCTGACCATGTGAGTTTTCAACTTCTTGACACTCAGTTAGTTAGCCAAAATTTGAAGCTAAAATCAAACTGATAACTGACCATCAGATGCACACCAACGTATACTGATGTTGGCTCCCTCATTAGCAAGCTTGCAACTCATAATGCCCCTTCGTATCCACCCTTAAAAGATATTTGAAGCATCATATTTTTTAACTTTGAAAACATGCAATTGGATCCTTAGATCTGTTTTAACAATACTGATATGACATGTCATACTCTATGCTAATAATCATGCATGATATGCTATATATATCCTGTTATTTATGAGTTTCATATGCTCAAGAATGCCTTGAAATAGCTTAACTTGCTTTGAAACTGTTTTTGTTGTTCTTCTTAAGGCATACGAGTGTGTGATGCCTAACACATAGGCGTGTAGGAGGACACATAGGTCATGTGCTGGTCGTGTTCTCAATGATGCCAGCTTCTGGAATCAATTTATAAAACTTTGGTTGCCTACATGGGCATGTGTTGTGGACACATGGGCATGCATATAAGGTAAGATATTGTGTACCACACTAGTACTAGTGTGTAATTGTCTAAACACATTCTCATGTCTTGCTTACACAAGCATGTGGAATTAGGAATAAAGTACACAAGCATGTGCAACAACTGTAGGGGTGTGTATCTAGATTTTCATAAGCATACGGGTGCCATGTAAGACTGTACTTATACAACAAAAGAGGCTACACGGGCGGGTATCCTCAAGTACACGGTTATGTACTTAACTCCTTTCCAATAAAAGGAGTTTGGAAACCTATAAAATCCTAACAAATCACTTCCAAATAATTATCACATCTCAATACTCTTTCAAGCATCACAGTATCATCATATTCATAGAAATCTCATTTCATTCATGTCACATTACACAAATAAAACGTAAAACTCATGTATACATACACATATACCTATTAGCATGAAATCAACAACCCAATCAACTATGCAATCACCAATCAAACACTTAACCATACCAAGCAAGCCTTAATAACCTAGTAAACATACTAAAACTTAGAGAATAAAGGAAAACATGTTATGAAACTAAGTGAAAGAGGTAAGAAAATACTTATCTCTTGTCATAGTTTTCGGATCTCACTCTCTAACCGCTTCTGGTTCTCTAGCTTGGATTATGGCTACTAGTTGGACATTCTCTAACCTAGGGTTCATTGGAAAAAAATAAGGGAAGAAAGTTGAATAGAATAAGCTGGATGAAAAGTGAAAAAACTTAACATTTATGGCGCCTCTCACCTGACACATGGTCATGTGTCTTAGACACATGGGCGTGTGTCAAGGGAAATTCACAAATTTTCCTTCTTTCGTACATTGCATGAAATAGTCTCCCACTGAGACCTATGCGTAATCCATAAAAGGCTCTTAAATGAATCTTCTATCCTTGAAGACTCTTCTACCCTTGAATACTCTTTCTATTTGAAAATCTCACTTCTACCCTTGGTCCTAAGTCTAAAATGACAGTTCTACCATTAGGCTATTACAATTTGGTCGAGATTTGTAGTGGTAGAGTACGACGCTCAATCTTGTATATGTAAGATACACGACCATACACTTACATTATAGAATTATGATTGTGTAGGCTATGCATGCATGATCATATATGCTATGCATGCATAATTGTTGAAATGTTAAAGAAGTACAATACAGTGGCATGATCATGAGTTAGTAAGTCATAGTCATAAGCAAGTCAATTCCATATGCTGTGGAATTTGTTGGACATGGCTATGCAGCTGAGTAGTTCACGATCATGTATGACGTCTAGAAATGAAAAAATGAAAAATGAAAAAATTTAAATAAGATGTAATACAACTAGTACTAAGTCAATTAAGTTAATAAAATATAATGCATTTTTGTGCATTTCATGACACGACATCCCAATAATATTTATGAAAAATAAGAAAAATGATTTACATGTTTTTTATGATCTTTGGATCATGATATGAATTCAAGTCCTTGTTTAATTATGATTTTGGAAACATCATCACCAATCCATGTCTTGATGCCTTTAAACTACTTTCAAGCTAATAAAAACATTTCAAGCCATTAAGACAAGAAAAGCAAGCTTATTTCACTTTTTTTTTTTTTTTTTTTTTGGTAATTATGCTTATTTCACTTTGATCAAAGCAATTGAAGGAAGTTTAAGCTTACTAAATTTGCTTCTCATGCTAACAACACAAGCAAGAATGATAAGAATTAATCCATACAATGCTTGTAAATGATGTCCAAGCTTTTCATCCCTAATCCATGGCATTTCAAAGAGCTCTAATTCATCAAATAGCTTCATAACAAGTTCAAACCTCAAGGTGGAAGCCTATTAAAGTTGTCTAGAACAAAAAAAAAGCAGAAAAAAAGGTAGAACTATCTAACTTTCTCACCTAACATTATAATACACTTGCACACCCGCACTTGCATGTATTGCATGCATACTTTTATGCACCTGTATGCTTGTGCACTTGTACACTCTAATTTAGGGTATTTCGAAGAGCTCTAATTCATCAAATAACTCTACAACAAGTTTAAAACTCAAGGCCAAAGCCCAACCATGACCAAAATGAAGAAGAAGTAAAAATGAAGGTAGAAAATCTACCTTTCTCTCTAGACATCGTAATGCTAGGCTTGGGTATCATAGCATGCTAATGCAGCCATGCATGCTTATACACAACTATGCTCTACGTCTTGGCATCGTAGTGCCTTGCTTCTACCTCAAGCATAAATTTCATGCCTTTTTAAGGCATTCTTGCATGCATTGGCCTCTAAAGCTTTTCTAATGCACCACCTTGAGGCCTTTGAGTTCTAATGATTTTCAAAAACGTCAAAGTGCATTAAACTTGAAATTCAAGAACAATCAATCAACTTGAAGATCAACTAAAAGCAATCCTCTCTTGGAGAAACCATATGAAAGTACAAGCATGTAAATCATAATAAGTCAAATATGTCTTATCTTTAAATTGTATAGTGTAATTAGTTTTAAGGGGCTTATTTAATTTTTCTTTTAATCCTTTTCTTTTATTTGGCACATGTAACTTATAATATAATTTTATGCAAACTAGACTTTGATCATTTAACTATGGTTATACCATACGTATAAAAAGGAAAACAAACTCATTTGTAAGGGTTTTTGGTTGAAATGAATATTTGAAAAAAGCTTTGTGCTTTATTTGTTTCCATGATGCTTTAGTGGCTCATGTGAAATTTATCTTTCCTATATCCAAGTCCTTGTAAGATAAGCTTGGTGGTGGAAGAATCTTTATAATGGAATCCTTCTTTTATCCTTTGTTTATGCTCAAATTAGTAGAGCAATCCTTTAAGTTTAAGGATTTCAAATCTTGCACTTTATCAAGTAAGTAGATTAATTTAAATTGGTGGCTAGTCCTTTATGGTTGATTCAATTTTCTTACAAATTATTTAAGTGGGCGTTGTGTTAATCTCATCTTTCTACCTTTCTCTTGGATGCTTAATGAATACTGAAGTGGAGTTGGAGAATCCTTGACTAGGATTAGATTTTAGGATGAAAATTTTCATGAATTTGAAAGGTTTTGATGCATGTTTGAGGCTAGATTTTTAAGGGTGAAGTTATGAGACTTTAGCATCAATTTTAGGAGCTTACAAGCCTCTAATTATTGATTAGATCAAATGTGAATGTTTTATGAAATTAAAAAATTGATATATTGAACATCTTCTAAGGGTGGATATGAGATGACATTTGTAAGTTTGCATGCCTATTAAAGGTAACCAATGTCTGTTAAAGAGAACATAACCATTGGCTAAACTCATTAGAGAGAGTATTGGTCATGCTCACATAGATAGGGTGTCAAATCCTTATATTTATCAATCTGATTAGCATATGATTTGATGAACAAAATGATTTATGATAAGTTTTATGATTAGATTTACAAATCGACTATGATATGTCTTATGATGAAGTTTCGGAATTGATTATAAGATTTTTAGACAAGATTTTAATGATGAAGCCTTTAGGCTAAGTCACGATATTCCTTATATTTCATATCATATTATAAACAAGATAGCATGATTACAAGGAAAAGATACGATATGAAAAATACAAGAATAAATATGAATAAAAAAGAAATAAGATAAGATTTAAGGAAAAAAGTTCAAGGTTAGTGTCATGTATATTAAGTTAAAGAAATTGCTTACTAAGTGACTTGTCACTCATTCTAAATCCTTACAGGCTATGTTGTGCTTGTCGAGTAGCATTGTTGAGGCCACTGATGTCAGGATACATTGTTGATAGTTCATGTACATGTATGTGTACAGTTTATGCTCTGGTTTTCTGTTTTTAAAACAATTCTTATGGTTTATGTTTGCAAATATTTTTAGTTCTATATTATTAATAAAGTTGAGGTATATTTAGTACATTTGTACAACAATCAATTTTATGAAAATCTCATAAAGAAGTATTTCAATAATTCATATGTTTTATGTATGTTTTATGATTATGGATTACTATTTTGCATATGTATGTGTGAAAACCACTACTATATATTATTATTTACTATATTTATTTATTTTATATTATTTTTCATTATTTATTTATTTATTTTTGCTACTACTAAAAATTATCATCATTAATATATATAATAGAAATCCCACAAATGCTTAACCAAAAATAAGCATGTGAAAGCTGTAAACATAAATGTAAAATATAAAGTAATGTGTGCTGAAAAACATCATATATTAATATTTTTTCATAAAATATAATGAACAAAGTATGCATATAAACTGTACATCATATATATATGAAATTTGTACATGATGAGTATAAAATTATATATCATGAGTATGAAACACCATACAAGGCATGTGACTCACATGCTTATAAACTGTACATCATATATATATGAAATTTGTACATGATGAGTATAAAAGTTATATATCACGAGTATGAAAAACTATACAAGACATGTGACTCACAAAACATGCCATCTAATCAAAACTAGATCTTATTCACAACTATCTCATGTCAGGCTCAGTATTTAGATCACTGACTTGTAAGAAAGAAAAACTTTGAGCAATGAGTGACGTGTCATTTAGTAAACATCTCTTATCTCTATCCACAAGCAGGATCATATTCTTTTTTACTTTCGTGACTTTTATGTTATTACTTGATTTGGTATCTAATTATCTTATTCTGTTTATTATTTGATATTCTTTGCTTATCTTATCTTTTTCTTATGATCTTTGCTTTGCTATTATTGTTCATAACATTATTACTCTGTTTTCATTTCATGCTATGTATGACATGATATGAAATATGCTAAAATCATGTTTATGTTGAAAACCGTATATTAGCCCTTAGGCTTACTTTCTGAAAACACTTTTTTAAAAATAAATACTATGATCCAAAGATTTTAAAATAATATCATAACTGAGCAAAAATTGTATATGAAAATATTTGTTATGCTGATCAGACTAATGAATACAAAGATTAGACATTTTAGTTGTATGAGCTCAATCTCTTAACTGATGTATGGTTAACACTCTCTTTAACGAGCTTTGTTTATGACCATGTCTTTTCTAATAAACGGTAGTTCCTTTTCTAATGGGTATGTAAACTCACAGGTGTCCCCTCATATTCACCTCTAAAATGATGTCTAGAACATTATATTTTCATTTAAAAACATATATACAGATCTCTTGATCCTTTTCTGAAAACTTTATTTTGACATGCCATGTTATATAACGCTTATCATGTATGATATCTTATCTTTGTTTTTTATGATTAAGTTCTATACAAACTGAGTTAATTGTAAGTTGTTGTTCTATATATTTTTTGCTCCACGATTGTGCATTATAGGACACACAATCGTATGTTTACACATGACCTTAGTTGTATATTACACAGGCTTATAGACATCTTGCTAAACATGACTATGATCCATTTACATAGTCTTGTTAATATGATATAAGCGCACGATCATAACCCTATATGTATGTCAAACCCTTTATGCTTATCTAATCATGCACACTTAACATACTTGATTATGAGACTTCAGAAATATGATTGCACGATTATGTACTTATAGGCACATGATTGTGTGTCAAACTCTATTTCTATAAAATGGTGTCAAAACTTTCTAGATCCATGCCAACCTCAATCAAATTACAATCAAACTTATAAAAGCATTAATACATGAACAACACACTACTTTAGATATGATAATCTCATCAATAACATTAGATGTTATCATACCTTTCATTAAAACTCTTTAACTCCACATATCATGCATATATACAACATACATGTTTCCAAGCAAACAACTTCACCCAATCAGTTTTATTTCCTCATCTTGTTACTTAATCATGTTATTCAAATATCAAACATAAACCAAAACAACATCATAACTCAATACAATAGAGAACTCATGTTACGAAATAAAGGAAAAAGAGGTAAGAAACACTTACCTCAAACTGTAGATGTTATCTTTCTTTTTAACTTGATCTCACTCTCTGGTTGGATTAGTTGCTCCTAGTTGCTGTCTTTCACTCCTTAGGTTTGGATTCCTTGAGAAGAAAAAGAATATTTCAATAAAAGTTTTATCTAATAAGTATAAAAAGTTGTTTTATATATGCCAGCAAGTATAACTGGAATGTATGATCATGTGTCTCAAAAATAAAGGTTCATACTCCCATGAAATCTTAGATTTCTAGCTTCTGATGTTATGCATGGAAAAGTCTCCCAGAGAGATCCCATGTATATACCATATATAACTTCTAAATGACTATTTTACCCTTAATCCTTCTCAACTTTATTTTATCATAAAATCTCATTTTTAACCCTGATTTTTAATATAAAAGTACCATTCTAACCTTAGGATATTACAATATGAATGGTATAAGTATGTTTATAATATTATTACGTTTATAAAAAAAATATATTAATATTATGATCATTAGTATTAGAGTATCATTTTGGAAAATTGTTTTAAAAATTACATATTTTAAAAAAATTATATTTATTCACGAGTTTGAAGATCCTGATAGTAGTTTTTAGCATGTCTACTCAATGTAAGTGTTTTAGTTTTCTTGATTTAAGTGTAATTTAATTAAGTTTTTGTTTATTAAATTTTAGATACAAAGAGAGATAACTTGTCCCAGTCTAGACATAAAATGGATGAGAGTAATGTGTCTATGCGATCGGTTAGTATGAGGAAAGGTTCTTAGGCTACTCCAGTTAGTTTGAATATAGAAGATGTAAGAGAGATGACTAGAGAGACGTTGAGAGGTAGTGGTAAGAAGGAGTCATATTTTGTGATAGATAAGTAGTTGAGACCTAGTTTTGAGGTGGATGGTGTTTTAGATTAGGGCAGAAAGAGAATTTATCTTATCTGTAGTCTATCAAGAGTTCATTAGCCATAAAAATTCAATGGTTTAAAGGATTTTCAACTCTAAAGGAACGGATAAAGTTTATAGAAAGTATGATGGGCTTTCTTAAGATATCAAATTAGGAGGTCTATTATTTATTTATTAAGAAGAGTTATAAGGGTCTGGTGAAATCTTACTATGATATCGATGGATGTGGATAGATTAAGTTAGAAAAAGTTTTGGTAGATGTTTGATAAGGAGTTTTATAGTGTAGATTTGGCGTATGCTAGAACTTAGGAGTTTATAACATTAACTCAGAAATTGAGTTTAATTCAAGAGTATGCTACAAGATTCAATGCTTTTACAAGGTTTGTGTTTAGGTTAGTTAATTCTAAGAAGGATAGAGTATATAAATTTATCCATAAGTTACAATTAGCTATCACGAGGGACATTATGATGAGTGTACTCCTCAACAAAGATATAGTGAGGCTTTGGGAAAAGCTTTAAGGTCTAAGGTTTCTCTTAAGAGGATGGGCATGTTGATCGAGGCTTATAAGAATAAGGACAAGGGTAAGAGGCTTATTCAAAATAAGAAGGATTTTAAAGAACAAAAAAAGGCCAGAGTTAAGTTGTCTACATATGGGAAGTGTAATAAGAAACATTTAGGAGAGGTCTATTAGGTTAAAATGTATACTTTAAATGTCATTAGCCATAACGTCAAGTGTCAGAGTGTCCTTTTAAAAGAGGTGTTAGTGCTTATGGAGGTGGAACTCTAATATATGTAATAGGATAGGATCAGGCTAGTATTAATCCACTTACGGTGATTGGTCAGTTACTTTTCCATGACACTTCTTTATGTGCATTGGTTAATTATAGTACTACTCACTGTTTTGTTTCTATAGGTATTGTGGATAGATTAGGATTGGATCTTGTCACTATAGATAGTAAAATTCACATTGAATTATCTACAATGAAAAGTGATCAGATACTAATAGGGGAGGTCATAGTGTTACAAGGTAGATCATTGGGTATAGATCTGATTATTATAAAGATGCTTGATTTTGATGAAAAGAATGGAGCTAAGATAGATTGTAAGAGAGGGAAAGTCTAGTTTCAATTAAGTGAGGGTAATGAGTTCATATTTGGTGAATGCCAGATTAAGAATGCATTTCCTATGTAAAAGCAAAAAAAAAAAAAATATTGAGTAAAGGTTGTATTAGTTATTTGACTAATATAATATTTAAGAGTGGATCTAGGCTAAGTATTAATGAGATGGCTATGGTTAGAGAGTTTGTTAATGTATCCCTAGATGATCTTTTTGGTTTCGCTCTAAAAAGAGGTAGATTTTAATATAGAGTTGGTTCCAGATATGACTCATATTTTTAAGGCTTTATGTAAGATAACTCTAATAGAGTTATAGGAATTGGAAAAGTAGTTATAATAACTATTGGACAAGAAATTTATAAGTCTGAGTTGTTCGTCATGGGGTGCTTTGATACTATTCATGAAAAAGAAAGATGAGTTTATGAGTATGTATACTATAAGAAGTTAAATAAGATGACTATTAATAATAAGTATTCATTATTGAGAATTGATGATTGACTTGATTTATTGAAGATTGATAATTGATTTGATTTATTGAGGATTAATAATTGATTTGATTAATTGGGAGAGGTTATGGTGTTTACTAAGATTGATTTAAAATTTAGATATCATCAAGTTTGAGGTGGATAAGGATATGCCTAAGACTATTTTTAGGAATAGGTATGAACACTATAAGTTTGTAGTTATGTCATTCAATTTGACTAATGATTTAGTTATGTTTATAGATTCAATGAATAAAGTATTTCAAGGTTGTTTAGTTATATTTATGGTGGTTTTTATTGATGATATTTTGGTGTACTCGAAGAGTAAAAATAAGTATTTGAGGATTGTTTTACAAAGATTAAGTGATAGATAATTGTATGCCAAATTTTCCAAGTATGACTTCTAATTGAATAGTGTGACATGTATGAGATATATTGGATCAATCAAGGATATTATTATAGATCTGTGTAAGGTTAAGGTTATGTTGAGCTAGTAGAGACTGAGAATAACTAAAAACGTAAGAAGTTTCTTTAAATTAACTTATTACTACAAGAGGTTTATAAAGAGGATTTTAAGTTTAGTGAGACCATTAACTATTTTAACTAGGAGAGAGATTTCTTTTGTTTGAACTAAGGAGTGTAAGGTTAGATTTCATAAGTTAAAGTAAAGATTGATGAATGCTCTAGTTTTGGTGTTGACTGAGGAGAAAGTTGAGTATGATATCTATGTTGAGAGGATTGATTGAGCAACTGAATCTAATATAATAGACTTCTCTATTTTGCTTCTTTTATTCAGCAACACGTTTAGGAATCAAATTAATAATACTCTATATTTGATTTTAAACCATTTGCACCATCTTGATTTGGCTAAAACATCAGAAAAGTCTTATGCTTTTATAACTTAAGACTAAAAATCCATTTTCTTTTGATTTATTTTGAATCGTTATACTTTATCCAAGTAATTTCAAATTTTCAAATGTCTTATACTTCTAACCAAGCTTGGTGATAAATTTCCTAACAATTACAGTTTAAGATAAACCACCAAAAGGTAATGAATAATAAATCACTTTATAGCAAACAACCTTAGCCTTCTCCCACTTATCATATAAATCCTCTTATTCAATTAAGCTTTTAACTTTGGCTTGGAGTATTCATTAATTTGTTGGGCCAAATCTATATACATAATTAATAGTGCAAATTCAATAACTTAGTCAGAATATTTATTGTGACATTATTACTGTAATTCACAGTAATGGAGTCTATAATATAGCATGTAACAAACCAATAGTATTAGAAATAAATAGCTTCAAAACTTATAAGCTATTTTATACAAGGGTTTTTGGCTCATTATCAAAACCTCTCTTCTATATAGAGAGAACGACATGCAATTAGGAACCCCAAACATAAGGTTACAAATAATAAAAACATATAACTTTTAAAAGACCTATCTATTTTAGGTAGATAAACTCCCTAGGTCACTACTTTTTTTGGTCAAAAATAGGAAAGACATGTCAATTATAAAATCACAACCACCTTTAGATGAATTGAAATTCTTATGATCAATGTAATTTCATGATTATCTTATGTAACCATCAATTTAACACACACAATAACCACCTTTGGGCAAAAAATTATATGCATCAAAATTGAAGAATGTCTTTTTTATCGAATATAGAAATTTTTGTAGATTTCAATAACTGTTCCACTTTGGTGATTAAATATTCTAAAAACCTTTATCAATTTCTATTGAAACTAAATAATATTACCATCATTAAGATTTTATGAGATACATCACAAAATTACCTTGGACAATCTTAATTTGTAAAGATTGCAACAAATATGTATATCAAGCAATAATAATTGTAGCTTTGAAACCATATAAGCTATACAATATAAGAATTCTTAGTGCATCACCATCAACTCCTTTATGGGCAAAGAAGATGACACTCTACTAGGGTTTTAATGGCAAGGTTACAAAATTCATAGTGATGACCTTGAAAACATATGTTTTTCAAAAAAAATATCTTTTTTGGGTGGATAACCCTTATAGACCACTATTCATCTTTAACTTAATAGAAAAACACATGTTAATTAAGTGAAAACAACCACTTTTAAGTGTATTAGATTCATCCACGACTAGTACGTTCCCAGATAGCATATGTCAATTTAATGAGGTCAGCCACCTTTAGGTGAATTGAAATCATTTGTAACCACTGTGTTCCTTACAAGTAAATTTGTGCAACCATCAACCTTATTGCATGTCATAACCCCGTTTAGGTAGGCAATTACGTGTGCCAAAAATTGAAAAATGTAATCATTACTGAATGAAAGATTGCATAAATTTCAATAAATGTTTCATTTTAGTAATTATCATTCTGACAACTCACAAAATTTGTCAATGATACAAGAGAAAGGAAAGTTATCGTACTAAGGACTTCATGGGATATAAAACTTTTATTATCTTAGACAATCCTTAAATTATTGTATCTAACGCAATGAACAATAATAATCTTAACTTAATATGGTAACTAACCATAAATGATAGAATTGACAACTAAAATTAATTGGTACAATACTTTATGCCATAATATTTATTTAAAATTAAAATTTCTGTAAACGAAGTTCTACAAGTGTGACACACACCTCCAAACACCATCATAAGCCTTTCACATCCATTTACATGGAGTCATACGTCTTTCATACACTTCACGAATTATTACTTACATTTTACCACTTTTAGAATACATCTTTAAAACTTTCACATGCTCTCATACACCACCTAATATCCTTATTGTGATTCATACATCACTTTAGACCATTTATGTGTTAAAAATCTATAATAATATCATTGAAAACACTTTCATGTGTGTACACAAGTGCCACATGCCTTCAAGTTAACTCTATGTGTAAATACATATCAAAATTTGTCTTTATGTGCTCTCACACACATTTAGGATCATCTTACATGTTATTTGAAGCTAACAAATGCCTTATATCAATCTCACACACTTTAACACTTTGTAAAACCACTACACATGCTTTCACGTGCCTCTAAAATCATCATATGCTCCTGCACATGTGGATTTGCAATTCCACACACTATTAGAATACATTTACACACCAAATACACCATTAAGATATATTCACACACCATCAAGAAAGTCCACACACTCATACGTGCCTCTATATGTAAATCATGCATTGTTTCCTGATAACATGCATCGAAATACACTTTTCATATGTTGTTATGTGCCTCATAAGTTATATCACGTGCTTACGCACTCTGTCACACATCATCAAGTGACGAGGTTAATTTTTCATTTAGTTTTAAATAGTTCAAGCTTTGGGTCAGTTTTCCTAACATAGAATCAACCTATGAATGCTATAAACCCTAAATTTCAATTATGATAGTGATGACTTGCTCAATTAGGCATATTCGGTCATTAATGCAGTTCCAAATGTTTGGAAAAATGAAGATTGGCTCATGACAACTTATTTCTAGAGATTCGTTCACAAGAATATCGTCAATGCTCAAATTAACTATCCCAGTCAACAAAAAAAAGGGCATAAGCATATTACTCGCAATGGTGGCTACTCCACTTCATCTTATTTTGTCACAAATTATGGTACAATGGAGTAATGCAACGATTTTGATTTTTTTTTCAATTGAAATTTAATTTAATTGAATATTGTTTTAAAAATTCAATCTCTAGTATCTGGAATTTTAGAAAATCATTCCTGAATTTTAGGGTTTCATCATTCAATTGAAAACTCTAAAATTTGAAATCAAATTCCAATCCTTACTTTTAATTTCAAACCCGATCAAAATAAACCCTAATTGGATTTTTAACCAAGTCTTAATTTCAGATTAATAAATAACATTCAACACTAATTCATAGGATCTAAGCACAAGTTATGAAATATTGTATACAAACCTTAATTAAGGTTCATAGAAATACTTGAAACTCCATGAAATATGAATCCATAATGAAACTTAAAATACTTGGTCTTTCGTTCTTGAAACCTTTTATATAACAGCTTTCAATGGGTTAAGCTATGCTGATCAAGTTTTGGGGAGATGACTTAGTCAAC
>JAJEJH010001445.1:0-26553 GCA_026122585.1 Anacardium occidentale | reverse complement strand
TGTATATCTTCAGGATTGATTGAATCCTAAAGCATTTGAATTTGTTAAACCCCTTAGCCTATATGGTAAATAACTTAGAAATGAGGGGGGGGGGGGGGAATAGGTTATTTAAAAAAATTTGATAACTTAAAATCCTTTTCAACCAAAATCAATTAATCATCAACATAATAGCCATAAGCCAAGCAATCAATCATTTAACAATATAATGCAAGCAAACATAAAATAAAGAGAGTAAGAGATAAAAAATGCTTAGCCAATTTTAGAGTGCTTCAGAGTTTTTTCACTCCTTATACAACCAATACTTCAAGCAATTCCATTTGAAGATTTCTTTATACTAATTTTAACCTTGAAGTTACAATAGTTTTGACACAAGAGACTTTGTCTTACTTATATTAGTTTTGATACAAAAGATTGCGTCCTTAACTTAGTTTTGATATAGCTTATGCCCTACACTAGTTTCACAAGATTACGCCCAAGGGTTTGTGGAAAAACTATTGGATAAAAGATTGAAAAGATTGATAATAAGAGAGAACTTATTTCTCTCTCTAAATGCATGAACATGTATGGTTTAAGCACAATTATGATGCATACCTATTATCTTTATCCAAACTTAACACGTATGCAAATAGATGAGGTTTAAAGAAAATCGTCTATCCACATCAATACTATTAGTTCATCTTGGTTTTCAAAAAGGCATCGATATAGTAAAATAAAAAAAACTTATTAAAAAGTCTAAAAGTAACCAAAATAGGATCAATATTCTTTTGATACATATGAGAATAAAAATAGGAGAAAAAATTTTAGTGTTTTCAGTTTCATACTTGTTTTAGTTGTTTCCTTCATCTTTTCAAGACCTAAGATGCTATCATTCTAACTTTTGAAATGAAATTGTAATAGTATTAATACAAAGTAATGATCCTAGAGGTAGTCTGAGTAAAGAACGGTTCTAGTAGTTCTTCTCACATGGGCTTATGTTTCATAGGGGCACAAGCATGTGTTTAAAGTCTAATAAAAATGCAAAAAGTATTTAAGTTAAAAATCTATCCATTATTTATAGCCAATATGACACACGACCATGCATGTGAAATTCACACGATTGTGCTTGATTACATTAACCACACACGACCATAAAGATATTACATATTATTGTGTGTTCATTGTTTATCTAAATCCATGACTAAATCAATCACCTTGATTTTTGGTGTTTTAAATCAATCATGATTTTAATTGTCCACTAAACATGACACACGTCCATGCTTCTAACACGTACACCTGTGTCTCAGTAAGTTTTTTAAAAATCAAATAAAATTTGGTTTTATCCAAACTAATCAGATTAAACACTACAAAATTTTGACACCTGTCAAGCCATACACAACTTGTGTGTAATGACATACGACTATGTGTTGGGTCAAAATCCTAATTTTGAATTTTAATCCTATCCATTTAAATTCGGTAAGTTTATAGTAATAGTACAGGTTTAACCTTCTATTAAGATCAATCAATCTTATGCCTCTAGGACTCTATCAACTTTTATTATATATGACTTACAAGTGCCCTATTATGCCAATACTATCTAGAGTTAGGTTAAATTTGGGCATAAGCCATGATAGACCTCTAACAAGGTATCATGACTACCTAATAAATAAAGTAGCAGTAAATAACTTTAAGCTTATATAACTTAATGGTTAATACATAATTCAATCCATTCATTATGTTGTATCTATTGAGGCTAAGACATAAGTATGTATCCATCTCAGTTTTTCCTTATTTGAACTAATGTATGTTCAAATTGAGAGTTTTTCACTGACACTCTACTAATCATATGGTCATAATGCTTCGTTAGAGGCCACTCATGTTTTATATTCAAATTCAACTCAAATTTAGATATTATTGAGCTAATAGATAGCTTAGAGGTTATGCATTATGAGAGTTGATTTTTCTTTGAAGTAGAGGATTTTTATTATGGTATTTATGTTAATAGATATTTTATAAGCATTATCATGTAAGGCTTGTTAGGTTCTTTAAGATTGGATTGAAATTTGTTTTTTGACATTTTCCTTGATGCATGATCATGTTTATTGAGCATATGACCATATATCTTAAGGGTTAGATAAGTCAAGTGTTTTGATAAGTTTAAAGCTTGGATAAGATTTTGAATTTAATTCAAAATTGAATTACTACTAATACATAACCATATATGCCTTGTAATGGTTGTGTATATGGTTAGTTAAAGAATTTGACATGATGAGAACATTACACAGATCTTATATAATATGATAATTCATGTGTTATCCAAGTACTAATGCACGGTTTGGTGTTCCGTATGCATTAGCATACATGTAGATTACATGATCGTGTGATATCTGCCTCTATATTAAAAAAAAAAAAAAAGTGATAGAATTTTAAAGAATCTTTTTTCTTTTTAAACTTAAAGTTGTATGCTCGTGTTTATCTTTAACATGTTTGAACAATACACAAACACACCTGTGTTCCACTAGGTGCTAGTACCTTGACCAAACAGCTAACCTTTTATTGTTTTTATGGACCTTTAAGTGTCATCGTATCTTTAATAGGGAGCGTCTCTTTGCCATGAGAGACTTTAGTGGATATATCATCACCATAGGTATGGGTTTTTTAAACACCTTATGTATGTAATCGGTGTGATTTTAAATTTTACACAAAATTATTAAATGAAAGCCAAACTCTGTTTGGTTTTAATTTTGTTGCTTAAGAGCCCTTTAGTAACAAATCATTCTCTTATAATTTGATGATGTCAAACTGTACCAATTCTAACATAAGACAATTTAAGAACCTTAAGTCAAAGAACATCATGTACCCATTAAGTTAAAAAGATACTTTCCCAGACATTAGAGACATAATCTATATGGAATCCTATATGTTAAGTTTGTCTAGTGAACATGATCACCAAATCATACCCCCCATATGTTGCACTAACTTCAAGCAATATCTTTAACATATGAAAACTATCACCACCTTTTAGTAAGGTTATTTAACATTATGATAATCTTATCACTATTGCTCATGTAACCACCAATAAGTAGATAAAGATAGCATGAATAGTCAAAAAATACCATTTTATTAACCATCAAAGTTTACAAATACATGAGATAATGAATTCAACATGGTCATAAGGTATTTACGTTAACAATCTCACTTGCATTATAGTCAATTATATATGTCTAATGCCATATGGCTAAATGCTTATTATGTTACTGTTGTGATAAAAGCTTGGTCAATGGACTAAAGTGCCCTTGAAAGACAATTACAAGAAAAGATTAAGAAAGGGCAAACAAAAGTAATTATTATCAAAGATACATGTATTAGCAAAGAAGACGCGCTATAGTAGGTTAGAATCTGATATGAATTCAAATATGAAGCCAATTGTGATTTTGAAGACATCATTATCGATTCATGTCTTGGTTCCTTCAAAATGTCTCTGAAGCCAATCAAAGCCATTTTAAGCCATCAAGACAAGAAAAATAAGCTTATTTGAGTTCGATCAGAGCGTTTGAAAGAAATTTTAGATTAACTTGTATAAATTTTCTTAAAGCCTTTGGATCATGCTCAAAATTCATAAAATTCAAAAACAACATGCCAAAGAGTCAAAATTCATCAAGTGGTTTCATACAAAGCTAAGGAAAAAAAGGAGAATTAATTCGAATAAGAAACAAGTCAAAATGAGCCATGCAAAAATTTCCCCTACTTAGCGTCATGATGCTACACCCCAGCTCTGGCTCCTATATTGCATGCACTATCGCACACACGTCTGCATGCATCTCTCTATACCCAATGCCCTATGTCCCAAGGCCTGCACGTCTAGTGCTTGCCTGGTTCACATGCATCTCCATGCACACTTGCGCGATACATACCTTACACCATGACATGGCGTTGCAACACCATAATTTTGCCTCTTTCAGATTTTTTTGCATTTTTAAGATAGTTTTTGCATGCTTTTGCTTCCAAAAGTTCTCTAATTCACTACCCTTGATATTTTTAATTTTAAATGACTTCCAATATGGATTTGAATGTCACTAATTCTCTAGATCAAATTTGAGTAATCAATTCAGATCGAACACTCAAATTAAAGATTCAAGTCAAGGCCAATTCGATCAAGGAATAGTTACATGAAGGTCTAAGCTTTCAAATTATGATATTTTAAAATTTGTATATTTAAATTATGCATTGTAATTATATTTAAGAAACTTACGTAATTTGAATTTCGTGCTTTCTTTTTTTAATTTAAATTATATTTAAGTTAACTAGGGATAACTAGATTTTAACCATGGTTTGTATCATGCCTATAAAAGGTAAAATTTTCATTGTAAAAGAATCTTTTGTTAAAATGAAATATGGAAGAGGCTTTGTACTTTCTTTGTTCCATGATGCGTGATTGGCTCATGTGAACTCATATTTTTCCTTCATCTAAATTTCTATTACAAAAAGGAATTTGGAGGTGGAAGAACCTTGGTGGTGGAATCCTTCTTTTATCCTTGGTTCATCCTCAACTTGGTTGAGCAATCTTTTATGTTTGAGATTTTACAATCTTGCAAATAATTTTCAAGTAAATTACTCTAATTTGTATTATGTTGAAACTTAATTTTCCTACCTTTCTTTGGGATAATTATTAAGCCTCGAAGTGGAGTTAGAGATTGCAAAGTCTAAGTTGAAGATTGCTTGAAACTTGCATGCTTTAAGGCTTGTTTGTGGTAAAAATTTTAGGAGTAAAATTGGAAGATCTTAGAATCAATTTTGAGAGACTTACAACCCTCTCATTATTGATCACATCGTGATAACAAAAGCATGTAAGATTCCAAAACGTAGGTTTCATGGTATAGTACTACGATGGGTAAGGAAATAACTTTAGTGTGTCGTGACAAGACATTGTGGCATAGGCAAGGCTACTACTTCTTTAAAATTTTAGTGCTTAAGCGTTATGGTGGGCTATTGGTAGGTCTAATTCCTTTTCCTTCTTCAGCTCTTTTTGTCTCTTATAATGGCAACAACTTTCATAAAGTTTTTTGCTTAGATTTATGGTTCACTGAAGAACTTGAGATGTTATTGAGAGTGACAAAACATTGCTTATAGATGATGACTCCCTTTGGCTTGTGGTTGAGAGTTCCTTTCATAAGTATCAACATGCTCAATCTAATGGTTTTATGGCTTATATTTCCACCAAAAATGTTTGTAAGAGATTTATGGGTTATAAACATATCATGAAGGCTATGGCTGATTGTAAAGGATTTATCATTCCTAACCATATAGTCAATGTCTCTAATAAGCTCACTAATAAATGTCTTTAACTAATTAAATCTATAACCATAATTGGATTTTAGGTTAAAGCCTAGTCCAAGTTACCTAGTCTAAACATGCATAAATCTATAACAGGAATAAACTGAGATAGACACATATCCCTGTCTCGATCTTAAGAGACATAATATGATGAAGGGATCGTATTATGCAATAATTGTTAGGTTATGTCAGCTCAAAGATGTTTGTAGGCACTTTATTGATCATGTGGCCATGATGCCATACTAGAGATTGCTTACGGTTTCTCTGTAAATTCAATCTAATTCCAAATATTATTGGTATAATGGAGAAATTGTAACTTACAAATGATAGGGGTTTAATAAACCTAGAGGCATTGGATTTACTGATCCTAGTAGGAGGTATATCTAGATCATGTTAAAATTGGCTTGTTAGATCTAAATAAATATAGTTGAAAGTCAATATAAAATTTTAGCCTAATCCACAAGTGTGTATAGTCATGTGCACAATCATACATGATGACATATGTCAAATATCCTAAGTGTTTTATCATATAAGATTTGTATAAGATCAAATTTGATTTAAATTTTAATTAACTTACCAATGCGCTTCTGTGTATGTGACATGCACAATTGTGCATGATCCTTAGTCAACATTTGTATCATGATTGAATATGTTACCCCATAATCTAAGGTAACTAAGTTGATTACAAGAATTGGATAAATACTAAATACACAGGTGTGTATGACATATGAAGAAATACGAAGAGCATGATTGTGTATGTGACATGTACGATCATGTATCAAGTTTTCTATAAAAACATGATAATTTTTCTCATTCATGCTTTTGGCCTTTTTACCCAAAGTTATACACATACTCGTGCCTCCCTTAACAACCTCTTTGTGCATAGAGTTGCTAATACAACTTTCATGTTTGTAGTGCCTCAAAGACTCTTGCCTCATGTGGACATTACAGTGCTGCCACCCATGGGCTAGAAATGTAAGCTTATTGCCATGAAAAGAATAAAAAATTCATCTACATAGGTATGAATTCAAAAAACACATTATGGATGTTTTTGTATGTTTTTTGTATATCTATATAAATGAGATCCTTGTTAAGTTCTTTTATCCTTTAATTGCATCAAAATTTTTAAATTTTGTTGTTAATGCCTTTATAGTCATCTGATGAAATCCAACACCTTGCTATAGGTGGATATGTCCTACTATGAACTTATAATGCTTTTATTATGGGTATCGCCCTTCTACAAATGTGTAAAAAGTATCTTATAGGTGTCCCTTTGAATTGACCCTTATAATATACATTGATTCATAAGAGAGATTGGAACCTATGGTCAACTAATCTAAGATATGCTTATGTCTACGTATGCATGCCTCTCAAAATGAGCTAACTTAAGCTTAAATCCAACTTTCACCTTAAAGCTTATGTCCTTAGCTTTGAGCCATTTATCTAGGCTTTTCTAATATTATTAGGTGCCTTAACTGTCCTTGTACGTAAATGGGATGGGTCTATAAGAGTTCAATTTTGATTCATAACAATTTCTTCACTAGTTGGCAGGTATAAACATGCAATCTTTATATGCACAAGCGTACATGACATGTCATTATGTGCTATGCATGAATAAGATACTAGTCATGGTCGTGCTTATCCTCAGCATGGTCATACATGATGTCTTGAAACATGGTTTCAAGCTTATTATGCATAGTTTTTTCAAGAAACAATTCCTCAAACTATCAGTATAGAGCTTCTGACAAATCGTAGGCTATAATAATGTCCAAACAATGCACAATATCTATAGGTTATATTTATTACCACCCAAGACATACTTTCTTGCATAATAACACATAAAAGAGGGTACAACCGTGTAATATATATATATATATATATATATATATATATATATGTATGTATGTATATATATATATATGTATGTATGTATATATATATATATGTATGTATGTATGTATGTATGTATGTATGTTTTTATATGTATGTGTGTGCGTGTGTGTGTCATGCCTCATGCTATTTTCTTAGAGGATATCTTGCTCATTGGTATTGTGCCTAAGAAAACAGTTGAAAAATTGCATTAAAACCTCTCAGAAGTCTTTCAAAAACCCTAGATGTCCTAAGGAGGTATCTATATATAAGGCAGTTCTAATCCTTCTTCAATTAGGAGATGTGGTTTGCATGGTATTAACTCCAAGCACAATTGTACGGGAATACTTCTTGAGCATATGCGGTTGTATACCCATTCATTGATCCCACAAGAAAATTTTTTAATCCTAATCTAACGTGGCATCAAGTAAATAGGCGTGCACCCTTAATGCACAGTCATACATCAACTTAAAATTTTAATTTCAATCTTAAACTCTAAACCACAAATTTTCATAAGTCAAAAACTTAAGAAAATGACTATTTTACCCTTTACACATACCGGCGGATGTTATGTACTTCTACTTTTGCACAAGTTGTAAGTCAAAATCACATCAATCTTTTAAACTTATAGGTAGGAGCGATAACAGGTGTGATTCCTATCATGGCTCTTACCCACGATCTCTTCATTTTTCAAAAATATTACTAGCCAAACTTAATAAATTATACATGATGTTATACTCCTAACTCAAATTCACAATTTTAACGAGTCATTGATGAAAGAACAAGATTAAAATTAGAGTTATTCAAAATAAGAGCAAATCATGGCTATCCAAAAACATTTAATTTCGGACTCGATTCTTGAAAAGTATTAAAAACAATATAATAAAATACTTACCTTTTTGGATTAAAATAAATTTATTATCAGATTTTTTTTAAAAAAAATTTAACTTAATTTCATACAAAATTATGGATGAAGAAAACAAAGTGTAGTCATGGTTTACTTTGAGGTTAGGGAAGAAGTTACAATAAGTATTATTTAGATATTTTTTTTTCTTTACTATATTCCTATAATCCTGAGTGTTACATAATATTATATATACTTACTTAAAAAAGCTACTTTAATTAATAATCCTTACAAGTTTAAATAAGACTCACGTGCTTAAAATACATAATAAGAATACAAGAGAAGGGTAAGTAAATAACGGCCATGATAGTTAGTTAAACCTTCAGAAAGTTTGTTATATTTTCAGAAAGTTGGTTGATATTCCAGGGAACAACTATATATTATATATATATATATATATAAGATAATAATCAGGTGTCATCAAAATAAAATCCATTATGTCAAATCGGGTCCATACAGACATTTATACGTAATTGCAGTCAAGGCCTGGCGACTTATTCGTATGTAATTGTATGTATATCCGAAGGAGGGTTATAAAATGGTCGATCGATTTATGGCATATTATCCTCTGTAACAAATTTTGCTGAACAAGTGGGTTCGGTGGACAAATAATTATTGCCCCTGGGTAGTTCTACTATATCTATTGATGGAAATATTTGAAAACATAGATATACTTAAACATAATTTTATAAAGTTTGCTCATATAAATTAAGTCAACACATACTGAAAAGCTTATGTCATATCTCCTTCAAATTGATTTTAGAAGCTTAAATATTGATGATTAATCCCTGTACAATTTAAGGAATATACCAATACTGTTTACATTTAATTACAGTTTTAAACCCATGTCAAAATAAGAATGGACTGTTTGAAGCATTTTAGAATATTTTTGTTACATTTCTTGGTATTATTCTAATATTAATTTTAAAAAAATGAAAGATTTTGATTTTGATAGAATTTAAATGTTTTGTGAAATTATTATCTCTTGTTAGGATTGCAAACAAGTTGAGTTGGATTCAGTTCGATTATTATCGAGTTAAGATTGTTGTTTCTTAATTTGGTAAGCTCGTGAACTTGTGATTTAACTTTAGTATAATATTAACAAAATCTTAAAAGTTTAAAATCTTACACTTACGTCATTACGATCTTATATTTGAATTTTTAATATAGAGTAATTGATAATTATATAAGTTACAAAATTTAATTGTAATTTGTTGAGTCAAGCTGAAACCTACAATTCCTATTTTAAGTTCACATTATAGAGCCCTAGCTCATTGACCTCATGATCAAACTTCCCTAAAATCTAATTGACTTGAGTTGGAGTCCAACAAAACTTGGCTCCACTTA
Source organism: Anacardium occidentale (assembly GCA_026122585.1). Lineage (NCBI taxonomy): Eukaryota > Viridiplantae > Streptophyta > Magnoliopsida > Sapindales > Anacardiaceae > Anacardium > Anacardium occidentale. The sequence continues at coordinate 17,123 of JAJEJH010001445.1, read as the reverse complement.
ATTGCACCCCTAGCTCCCATGTTATTTGTGTTTAGGTCAAATGACTATTTCCCAGCCAAGTTATGGTGAAATGACAATTTTCCTTTTAAGTTTGAAAAGTCCAATTTCACACCCATCATTCAGTTTTGTTAGTTAATTCTATTATACAGAAGGGTAAAAAGGTTATTTTAACACGAATTTAAACACACTAATTCAAAAAATATTTAAAATGTATAGTTTTCTCGTATCCACAATATTTACACATCTATTCTTCTCCATTTTCTCATTTTTCCATTACAATCTCTTCTTAATTTTCTCTTATTTATTGGCATCTTACTCTTTTTTCTCACTCATTTCTTTTCAATAAATATCAATCACTCTCTTTCTCTTCATTCTCCCACTCATTTTTCTACTATTGTTTTTTTCTTTTTCTTCTTCTCCAGCTAACTTTTTTCGATAAATGTCAATCTACCTCTTCCTCTTCTGTCTCTTATTCATTTTTTTCTATAATTGTCTATCTACTTCATCTTCCTTTTTCAACTCTTTTTTTTTTTTTCAATATCTTTTTCTCTTATTTTCAATAAATGCCAATCTATCTCTTACTCTTTTTTTCTCTCAATCATTTACTTTCAATTAAAGTACATGTAAAATCTAGGGTTAATAGGACATTTGCCTGGAAATTAAAAAAATGAAATGGCGGTGGTGAAGATGACCGGAGGAGGAGAGGAGAAAGATGATTGACACTGATGTTGCTAGTAATGATGACAAGAGGAGGAAGAGGATGGTTGACAGTCGGTAGTGAAGATTTGAAGATGACAAGAGAAGGAGGAATAAAAAAATAAAGATTTTTTTTCATAAAAATAAAAATTATAAATTATAATTGTAGGACGATAAATTGGTAAATTAAGTATTTTGGAAGGATAAATTGGTCAATTAAATTTCCATTTTGATAGGGGTATTTTTGTAATTTTAATAAATTTAAAGACATTGATAATTCAAAGTTGTATTGAATGGTGATGGCATTTTGGTCATTATATTAATAAAGGATAAACAATAATTTACACTGCAACCAAACAAAATTTACTAACAAAAGTAGATGCTAGGTAAAAACTTAGATTTTTCAAACTTCAAGGGTGAGAATTGCAGTTCACCAAAGCTTGGGTAGGAAATAGTCATTTCGCCTTTGTGTTTATGAGACAAGGGGTGGATGGAAAATTTAGCTATCCTTCAGAGTGACATTTATATGTATAATGTATCAAGTTATATAGTAACCTAAAATTTTAGATTAAATTGAATCGCAGATTTATGGTCATAAATATATATAGAAAGTTAATATGTTAGAAGTTGGAAGAAAGAAAAACAAACCATTTGATCTGAATAACATCTCATTAGATAAAACTCAAAATAAAGTATAAATCTATTAAAATACATATATCATAATTCCTCGAAAACATAAACAATAAACTGAAAAGTTTACATAGCAAGTCTACAGCCCTTTGAGTCATCGGCCATATAGGTTGAATGTAACAACACATGCTACTGGCTGATCAATATTGGCAGCCCTTAAACCTTTTAAATTGATATCAAATAGCACTCCAAAAACCTAGCAAAGATTAAGGCTAAGTTCACACAAAAACAAGCAATTTTTCAAGCAAGAACAACTCCAAATTCAAGCACATTCAACTTCAAAATTAGTCACAACTTCATTCAACTTCCAAATTAGTCACAACTTCATTCAACTTCCAACATATCAATAGTCACCCATTAATCCGTATTCATCCAACACATTGAAAGGTAGGAAGATGATGTTCAAGTTACAACAAAAATGGAATACGTAGTTGGTATAAGACTTTGCAAGAAAATAATCCCCAAGTCTAAAGGAAAAAGATCCACCGACTTGAGGTTGATTCAAGTTTAAAGAACCTTGGATGCAAGCTTAAAGGAAATTCCACTCACTTGTTTCCAAGTTCACCCATTTGAACTCTACCACCAATTCTTTCTTGCAACAAGAATTGGATAAAGGAAATAAAATGAAACAATAACCAACAAGTTCTTGAGATTTGTCTCAAGGAAAAGCACAAAACTTTTGGTTCTCAATTTCAATATTCAAGTCTAATCACAAAAATGAGAGAAGCAACCTTTATATAGGTTTTACAAACTATGGTTTAAGTAGTTAACCCTAATTTACTTTGCATCATATAACAAGTTATGAGAAATAAAATAAGAGGCCAAAGACATAACAACTAATTCACATAATTTCTAATTACATTACAAAATAAATGAGAAATAAATATAAAAATGGAATAACCTTGGATGCATGCATTTCCCTTGATTAATTTGTCTTGGGTATGAATTTTCGAATCAAATATTTGAATTTGATCTGAAAGATCGTTGGCATTCGAATCATCATTGAAATGCTTTAGAAATTGAAAAAAATCAAAATTGGTGCATTGGAGAAAGGCATGCAAAATTGTCTTAAAATTGCAAGAAACTCGCAAGCAAGGTAGAAAATGGATGCCGCGGCATGGAACGCATGGCCTGGGCGTTGGGGCGCGCTCGTAGGTGTTGGGTGCTAAGGCACACATGCTTGATGCATGTGGGCCCGCAACGTGAGTGCAGATGAACGCTACGAGTACGCGAGCTTGCGCTTGCTTACGTAACAAGCAAGCGGGCAGTGCTGGCTTCTTGCGTGCACAGGTGTGTGCAGTGTTTGGCTCCTTGTCGTGCATGCCAAGGCTTTTTCTTTCTTTGTGCTTTTTCGACCCAATTCTCCTCCGATTCGACTCCTATTTTTTTCATTGGCTTCGTATGAAGCCACTTGATAAATAGAGATGACTTGGACTGTCAAAAAAGATACTAGTGATGCTCAAAATTTATTCGAATACTTGACTCGACCCTATGCTTATTCCCTCCATGTGTTTGAATTTCTTCGAATTTGGTAGGTTCAGATCGATTCAACCATTGCGAGAGCATGATTGGACTTCCTTGGTTGTCTTGAATTAGATGATTTCTATTTGGATATTGATCACTGCCTGCCAACTCTCTGACCTTGAGATCTTACAAAAAAAAGGGAAAAAGAATTAGTGGAAACACTCAGTAAGTAGGAAGAACTATATTGTAGCATTTCCTCTTCACTAATCTTGTACTTGTGGCTTGTTTCCTTTACTTATCGTTATTCCTTTAATATGCCATCAATTTAACTTAACAACTCAATCATCACGGATTATAACTTAATCCTTTTCAACTGTGTTGTCTATATGGTAAAAATATGCATATGCTCGCCCAATTAAAAAATCATGTATTTGTATTTGCAAGCTGTAAAACTATACCCACTCATTAATCTTACATGGAAAATTTTTAATCCTAATCAGGCATGGCATTAGGTAAACAAGCATGCACCCTTCATGCATGATCGTACGTCAACTTGAAATTCTAATTTTAATCCTTAAACTCTAAACCAAGAATTTCCATAAATCAAACTTAAGGAAATGACTATTTTACCTTTTTATACTTACCTGTGGGTGTTACATACTTCTACTTTTGCTCTAGTTGAAAGTCAAAATCATATCAATCTTTTATACAAATGTAGAAATTGTAAGACCCCCTGCTGGATGTTATTGTGCTACTAATATTTATTTATTATATAAACTATATTATATTTTTTTTTTCTTACTGTTTGAAAATCATTGCCAATCACATCCAATAGGAAACCCTACACAACAACTGTACTAAAAACATATGCAATGTGAAAGTTTATAAAAGAACTGTGATGGAACGCTAAAACCCACTATATAGTATCCTGAAGAAAACTCATATTTTATTACTAATAAATAGTATCTGAAAATACAAATGATATTGTGCATCCCATATGCATGAACAATATAAGCAAACGAGCCAACATGCTATCTACTGAAAAATAAATACATATATACATACATATGTATAATTGAATATATCAGGTAAGAACCCACTCGAGTTGTATCCCACTCTCCAGCCATCTCACGCTCTAAGCTTAGCTCCCTAAACACCAACTTGTAAGAAAGAAAACTAAGAGGGATGAGTGACAAGTCACTTAGTAAGTATCTCTTGCCTCTACCCTCGAGTAGGCACTAAGTTGAACTGGTTACTAGCTCTATAGATTCTACTTTGCCTATAGCTAGTCTGACTACTCATCTAATAACCTCACATGAGCTCATTTCTAATCTAATAACATATTCTTTCTAGTGCGACTTACTGCTCGAACACTGTCTCATGTTGTGTCATAAATATGTATATGAGTATATGTAAACAACACAGAATGAAGCGGAAACTAAGTGGTACAACTTAACTCACTAAGTCTTCTTTCTGATATTCATTATCTTGTTCTGCCATGGTTCATTCTATAAATCTGTTTATTTAGTTATATATATATAATATTCTGTATAGGCTTATCTTTCTGGTATTTCATATTATGTCTGAATCACTGGTTATCAGTTTGATTGATAAGTTTTCTGTTTCTTATGCTCATATGCCATGTGTGACATGTCATGAAGTATGCTGAAATCACGTTTAATGTTGCTAAAAATCATAACTGAGCCCTTGGGCCAATTTATTGAAAATATCTTTCTAAAAGCTGGTTTTACTGAAATGTTGATATTGGATCCAAAGATCCTAAAATACTGCTAAAAATTCTGTGTATCTGAAGATACCTACTGTATTGATCAAGCTGATGAACACAGGAATTCGGCATCTTGACCATGTGGGCTAAAACAGACTAGCAAGATACTAGTAAGTTGAAATACATATCATACTAGTCCTTGAACCAGTAAGCTAAAACTGAAACGATCTGACCACAGTTAGAAGACTAAAATCCCACAGATACCCTTATGAGTTCACTCAAATGAACTAACCCGGATATCAGGCTTTGAATGCTGAAAAAACTAATGCATGTGGATCTCTTGATCTCTTTTCTAAAAACACTGAGTTGGCATGTTAGACTATATACTGTGTATCATGCATGATAATTTATCATTTCTTTCCTTCTAATTACATGTTGTTCAGATGTACATCTGTTATAGTTTTGTCTTATGTATTTTCGCTATTATACTGTTTTCGTAACTTATTAAGTTTATTAATAAGTTATATGTAAACTATTTAAATTCTGTTGCTATTTTTGTTACCGATTTCTTGTTTTCATCTGTTTCTTGAATTATAAGCTGTTATTCTGAATTACTATTAAGTTTCTCGTAAATATAACTGGATTCTCTATGTCTTTTCCTTCTTTATACTTATTCTTATTCATAATCTACTGTTTCGTAAATTATTCAACTTAGAATATTTGATAACTTTCTTTATTAATGAAATTCTGCTGATGGAGAGGGAAATTTCTCATTTTCACTAGGCGCACAAGCGTGCACTATTAGACGAACAGGCAGGTGCACGGGTCGTGTACCAATCGTGCAGCCTAACCGTGCTAGGTTCTAGAAATTCTCTACTTATTCCTTATTCTGCTAATGCACAATTGTGACCCTCAGATGCATGGTTGTGACCCTACTAAAAGCTCGTCATGCATGGCTCGCATACATGATCGTGACCTTACTAAAACAAGAATGCATAGGCATACGCACACAAACGCACGAGCGTGCATCCTACTCTATTTCGATACCCACGACCGAAACATGCAAGATCACAGTCCAAACTAAACTCAAATCTCATCCAGCTTCAATCAAACATACCATAACATACAAACATGCAACATATACGACTATTAACATATTTTTCCCATCATTCACAGCCAAACCAAGCTAAAATCTCTCTAAACCCTCAAATACACATACACATGTATCAAGGGGACTAAGCATGCTTCTACTTCCAAATCTTTCATCTAATTCATCATCAACATCATCATCTAAACATGATATTGAATTGGAAACATGCTTCTATGCTGAATCAACCCAACCAAAGAAATATAAACTCATGGAAATAGGAATAAGGTAAGAAGATACTTACCTGGAACTGCTAAGGGCTTCAATCTCTCTATCTCTGGTTGAATCTTAGCTGGATTGGCTGCTAAAAGCTAGCTGAGCTTTCTCTCAAATTTGATTAGGGTTAGCTGAAGAGAAAGGGAAGGGGCAAAGCTGGCTGAAACTGGCGGAGGGAAACATTGCTTTATATACCAGCAGGCATGCACGGGCGTGCATGGCAAGAAAGGGACACATGAGTGTGTGTCCAAAGACGCACAGTGGTGCTCCTTCCACAAGCTACATACAAAGCCATCAAAAAGGTCATTCTACGATTCTAACTCACTGAAGCTAATTTCTAACTGAGTCCCAATTCAAGGCCTAGAAAAACCATTCTAACCTCGGGCTATTACAGAAATAAAGTAAATAAAATGTTAACTATCATACTTATTGTTAAGATTCATTGCAAAATTGATGAAAAATCGAGGTAGGAGTATTTATGGTTGTCTAATAAATAATAGCATTTACTTTTACCTTACTCCTACTGAAGATTTCTTTATAGCTTGCAAAAATTCTTGCTGTAAATTATATAAACAAGATTAACAATTGTACTTATAACTTAGATTTATAATAATTGAGAATCAATGAAAAATGAGGTAGGACCAAAAATTTTAGGGTAAGGGCGATAATAGGTGCGATCACTTCTATCATTGCTCTTAGCCATGATCTCTTCATTTTTCAAAAATATTACTAGAAAAACTTAATAAATTAGACATGATGTTATACTCCTAACTAAAATTCACAATTTTAATGGGGAATTGATGAGAGAATAAGATAAAAGTTAGAGTTATTCAATATTGGAGTAAATCATGCCTACCCAAAAATATTTAATTTCAGATTCAATTCTTGAAAAATATAAGAAACAATATAATAACATGCTTACTAATTTGGATTAAGATAAAATTTTTTATTAGAATTTTTTTTTTTTTAGTTAATTTTATATAAAATTATGGATGAAGAAGACAAAGTGTAATCATGGTTTACTTTGAGGGTAAGCATGAAGTTACAATAAGTATATATATATATATATATATATATATATATATATAACCCTGAGTGTTAGATAATATTATATATACTTACCAAAAAAAGCTACTTTAATTAATAACCCTTGCAAGTTTAAGTAAGACTCACGTGTTTAAAATACATAATAAGAATACAAGAGAAGGGTAAGTAACGGTCATAATGTTCAGTTAAACCTTGAGAAAGTTCGTTATATTTTCAGAAAGTTCGTTGATACTCCAGGGCGGATACATTTGCCGAGGACAATTATATTATGTGTAAGATAATTGTCACGTGTCATCAAAATAAAATCCATTGTGTCAAAAGCAGGTCCATACAGGCATTCAAATATAATTTAGTGAGGTCAAATAACTTCTTCCCACCCAACGTTTCCCTAAGTAACAATTTCCACCAAAAGCTTTTGGAAAGCCAAATACCCACCCCTATATCAATTGCCCTTCAATTTTATAAACATTTTGGATGAAATGACTAAGATACCCCCACTAAAAGTATAAACAATATTTATCTTAAAATAAAATTTAATATAATAATAATAATATTATGTATTATTATTATAAAATAAGAATAAGATTTTAAAATTTTACAAAAGTAATAAAAAAAATTATAAAAAATAAAAAGTAAATTTAATTAAAAAAGGCCACCGTCACTAATGATATAAATATAATTAGGTGGTTGAAAATAGTTATTTGGTTCGATTGACAATCGAATCTTGTCACCTCAATGGTAGAGACAAGTTGTCTTTACCACAAGGAAGGCCGAAAACAATTAGATTCAAACGTATTGGCCAGTTCTAGTCATCTCTAATCGTGGAGATGACTATATTTGGCTCTCTACCTTTGGTCACCTCAATCATAGAGGTGACTAAATTTGATTGTCAATCAGACTAAGTGATCATTTCCAGCCACTAGTAAGGTTTATAGTGGCCATCACCAGTGGCGACAATGGCCGCTTTTTTAAATTTATTTAATTTTTCATTTTTTAAAATTTTTTATTAATTTTTCAAAATCTTTTATTATTTTATTAATTTCTTAAATTTTTTAATTAATTTATTACTTTTTACAATTTTCATTATTATTGCAATATTAAATATTATATTAATATTACTCTATATTTTATTTATTTTTACAAAATTAATTTTATTATTTTTTAAAATTTTGTATTCAAAAAGATAAAAAATTTTAATTTAAGTTCGGGTTTGTATTCATGTTCGATTCATACAGTTCACGTTTGAGTTCATATTTACAAATTTTTCAAACTATAGTTTGGGTTTGTGTCTGTATTCAGATTCAAATAGTTCGTATCAGGTTTATTTGAGCTGAACTGAAAAATAAATCTAAATATATTTGGTTCGAATCTAAGTTTATTTTATGGAGTTATAATAAAAGAGAACAACTGTTTTTCACTTGCTTCATGTTGAAATAGGTTTTCATATTTAAAATTGAAAAACTATAAATTATACTATATATCCAATTTGTTTGGTCAATTGTACATATAAAAGATGTTTAAGTAATTCTATTTCTTTAATTTTAAAATTTAATTATAAAAATAGAAAATAAAAATATTGCTTTCAACAATCCAATTGAAAATAATTGAATTTAATCCATTCAAAGTTAGATAAGTGAAAAAGGGAGAACTTCACAACAAAAAATCAACCCTCTTTCATGGAGATCACGTCATCTACCAAAGAAGAAGCTCGGTTTTCTTCTTAGAGTTTTATCAATGGAACCTTGACGTTGTCATTTCAACTTTCTTAGACAATGCCACTATCATTGTCGCTGATGATGTTATTGTTATATCACAATTTGATGTCTTTATTCTCCCCTCCGTTAAATCTCCCTTGTTGTCAATATCTCAACAGTTGTTTCCCGTTAAATCTTTGTCTTGCTTTCCTTCTTCGACTCCCACTTGCGATTTAATCAATTTTCTCTAAGCTTGTCTACTTTAATTGATTGTTGATGCTTTAGATACTAAGTATTTAATCAATATTAATAGTTATCTTCTAATCCTTATAGTAATGATATCTCAATTTACTATTTGTTAATCCGTACTTTTACGAGAGTATTTGATCAACCCAGTAGTGGTATTGTCAATGGTGGTTGTAGGTGTTGACAGAGGGGTGGTAATGATGTTATCAACAATGATGAGGGTGGCAATAGTGTCAATTGTGGTCGTTAATGGTAGCACAGGTGGTAATAGTAACGGTGGTGAGCTACGAAGGTAAGATAAGGAGAAAAAAATGTGGGTGTGAAAAAATTTTGTCATAAATTGTAAAGCAAATTTTCATCATTACAAAATTATTACAAGAACATTTTTATCTTTTTCTTGCTTTTATTTTAAAATGTAATGAAATTTACTAACAAAAGTGGACAAAATGGTTGTAATTTCTCATTTTTCTACTTTAAGCGTGGGAAACAATTATTTTGGCTTAAAACGAGTGTGACATAGTTATTCTTCTTTGCAATAAAAACAAAATTCCTTTTGTCCTTAATTTTCTTTTGTGTTAAAATCCGGCCAAAGATATATTCCCACCCAAGGTTTTCTATAAAGTCGCTTTCCACCTCTTAACTTTTAAAAACCAAAATACTCACCTATTGATTAAAGTCAATAATTAAATTTAATGATCAATAATTAAATATTAACAGTCAAAAGAGTATTTTCATTTTTTTCATAAAAAGAATTTTAAAAATACTAAAATAATAAAACAAATTTTACAAAAATAATTAAAACATTAAAATAATATTAAAATAATTATAAAAATATGAAAAAATTAAAATTAAAAAATGCAACCATCATCGACAACAACGTTACCAATGATGGTGGATGTTAACAATCAAACCAAGAGGTCGCTTCCTTTTTTTGTTAAGGCAGCCATAAACTATAACAGAGAATAGCCTGAAATGGTCGACCTTAGCCTTACCGGCCGTTTTCGACTATGATTGATAGTGGATCTGGTTGCCTCCGCCAAAAATAAAGGAGATTGATCTGATTACTTTCGTCAAATAGGGTGACCAACTAGGAGGCCGTTTTTGGCCTTGTGGTTTGATTATCAGCGGTCACTGTCGCTAACATAATGACTGTTTTTTTAAATATTTTTTCAAATTTTTATATTTTTTATTTAGACATTAAATTTTATTTATTTTTTATGAGTGTAATTTAGTCATTTTAACAAACCTGTTAAAAGAAGTGGATGGAAAACGGTGAAGAAATTAGAAGATGGAATTTTGTCTTTTGAGAAAACCTTAGGTGGGAATAAGTCTTTTGACCTTAAAATAAATAATTAAAGGACAATAAATTTTTTTTAACCCATCATGTTTTAAAATCTAACAAAATGCTAGTAGTTTACTAATAACAAAATTTTTATTATTTCTAAGATCTCAAGGAATTTTCATTATTTGAGTAATTGTCATTAAAATAACTACATCTTTACTTTTCATAATCATGGATTTGGATCATATTACATGCTATAAGGTTATTGAGTAGTAACCATTAATATTAATTTATGTGTTGACAATAAAATATAATCGAATATCACTTTGTTTTTAATTCAAAATCATATAATATATTGTTAACACATAATTATTTCTATCAAAATTAGTAAATATCATAAAAATTTAGAGTTTTTAAAAGCTAAAAATGTATTTCCCACATGCCCAATGTAGATATACCTAACTTTTTTGTTTTCATTTTAGAAGGTTTGTTTGATACATATCTACCGTTCTGGTAATAAGAGACCGAAAGACAGCCTCCAATCCCATAAATTTTTTAATTTTATAAGGCAACACTCCCCCCGTGTCTTCAAAATTTGAATGTTAGAGCAACAAATGCTATAATGGCAACACTGGAACCAAGCGTCTCTCTCAAATGCTCCACACTCTGTTTCCGAGTACTTCTCCTACTTGCTTTTTCTACCTTTTTTGCTTCCGCAAAAAATGTCATCACCCATCTCCCTGGTTTCGACGGCAAACTTCCCTTCTACCTCGAAACCGGGTAAGTTACCTCCTTTGCAATTCCTGATAAACATTATAAAACTGTTCCGAGCATCCTGACAAGGCGACTCTGCATCAGGTAAAAAACAAACAGACAAACAAATATATGATTTTGCAGTTTCTTTTTTTGGTTTTTGTTGTAGATATATTGGTGTTGGTGAATCGAACGAGTCGCAGTTGTTTTACTATTTTGTGGAGTCACAGAGGAGTCCTTCACTTGATCCTCTAATGCTTTGGCTCACTGGCGGTCCTGGTTGCTCTGTTCTCTCTGCTTTCTTCTATGAAAGTGGTAAGTTAATCTATTACTTTTTGAAAATGTTTTTCTTTTTCTTTATCATAATGTTTTTATGAAGTACTTCCATAAAAGGGTATTGTTGGAATGCTTGAAAATCTCCGTACAAAATGTATAAAAATACTTCTGAAAGCATATTTATAATGATATTCGAAGCAAAAATTTGTATTACAATAGTCAATTCCATGGTTAAATCAATAAAACAAAACTTTGTATTATATATATATATATATATATATTTTAAGAATCTATATAGACCTGGAAAAGGTTTTAAATTAAAAAAAAAAAAAAACAAACACACAAACACAATGTAAGAAAGTTTGGTAGAGAGAATAATATCATCGACTTATTGGTAGCCGCCACCCACTTCTTGGCCTTAAATAAATCTCGAAATATATAATCACTAGTAATTAATTATACGTAGTGTGGGATCGTCTTACTTTGATTGGGAAAACGTTAGATGCTAGGATATCCATGTGGGAAAGCCTCCACTGCATATATGAAGTTTCAAAATTTTATTTCTCAATCTTCAATCTTCTTGCATTGCAGGTCCAGTAGCTTTTAATTATACAAGTTACAATGGAAGTTTACCATTACTCCACCTGAATCCAGATGCATGGACACAGGTTGTAAATAATAATAATACTACACTGATTAAAATTAATTACTGAATCATCTTTTATTTAATAAATAATTGTTATCCAGGGCCTCAACATTATTTATGTAGATGCACCAATTGGTACAGGATTCTCTTACTCAACAACTGCAGAAAATTACAATGTTAATGACACCAAATCCGCCTGGCAAACCTATGAATTTTTGCAGAAAGTAAGTGAAAAGATTGATTCTTTTAAAATCCAACCTAGACTGCTTCGCATTTGGCATACACATCATGGCTCTAAACTTGGATTTTAATTTGTCTAATTGTTGTGCAGTGGTTGCTTGAGCATCCACAGTACTTAGAGAATCAGTTTTTCATGGGGGGCGATTCTTATTCTGGCATTCCTCTCCCAATGATAGTTCAACACATTCTTGACGGTAACTAGTTAATTTCCTGTTGACATGTTATTCTGAAAACTAAAGCCTAAGTTATTTTTGCAGGAAACAATGAAGGAATGAAGCCAACCATAAACCTCAAAGTAATTTCCATAACCATTTCAGATAAGTTCATTTCATTTAAGACTTTCTTATCGTTAAAGCTTCTGAAGTTGGTTCTTCTAAACTTTAACAGGGATACATTCTTGGAAATCCCAAGACTGATGATTATATTGACAGTAATTCTTTAGTACCATTCGCATTTCGAGTAACACTCATTCCACCAGAACTTTATCGGGTAAATATTGATCTCCCAGCTCAATTTTCTTCTAAAAACTCAAGTATTTTTCATCTCTCATCTTGAGCTCTAATTTCCAGTCCGCAAAGTATCACTGCAATGGAGATTATGTCAACATAAATGAAAGCAACACAGGTTGTGTAACAGCAATTGACGCATACGACCAGGTCAAAAAAATCAAATATCTATCCTTTTAAAATCCATCATTGAGCTCAATATGAACCAATTTTTTTCCTGTTCGTTGTCAGCAGTTGGTTCTTCAAATAAATATTATGAATATTTTGGAACCGAACTGCCAAACTGCCAAACCAAGAAAAAGTATTGAAGGAAGAAGATCAGCTGAAGAGATTGAGCCTGATGAAATTCCCCTTTCTGATATTAAATCTGGAAATGCACTTTGGTGCAGGGTAATAATTTCAGCTCCCTTTATTTTTCTTAACTTTTTTTTTTAAACAATTTCAGGATTCGGATGACTTATCAATGTTGGGAAAATTTTCAGGATTATAATTATGTGCTATCTGCGGTTTGGGCTAATGCAAGAATTGTCCGAGAAGCTCTCCACGTCAGAGATGTATGCACTTCAACAAAATTATTCTTGTGTTTTCCAGAATCTCCAACACAAGACTCAAATTGAAAATTCTATGTTCATAATAATTACTTGATAATAATTTGTCATGGAAATGTTTGCATTTTATGAAACAGGGCACTGTTGGAGTGTGGAAGAGATGTAATTCCAGCATAGCTTATACAAAGACTCAATCAAGCACTGTTGGTTATCATAAAAATTTTACAAGCTCAAGCCTTAGAGCTCTCATTTACAGGTTATCTGTCCAAATTCTTCAGCAATTATTTTTTTTCTTGCAGAAACATCCTCTAATTGAAAAATGAGTCATAAACATACTTTTTTTCGTGGATTAAATTGTTAAAATTATGCAGTGGCGATCACGATTTCTCTGTTCCACATCTGGGGACGGAAACTTGGATACGTTCGCTGAATATGACTATAAATGAAGATTGGCGAGCATGGTTTGTAGAGGGTCAGGTTGCCGGGTAAGTCCAACACAGAAGCTCAGACCAAAGATAGAATCATAATATTTTTTTTATAGAATTTTCAAATTTGGGATGTCGATAACAATGGATTTTAATACTTGATTATGCAATTTTGTCTCCTTATGCAGATACACAGAGAAGTTAATTAGTAGTGATTTTACTCTTATATATGCCACTGTGAAGGTAAGGCTCAGTCATCTTATTAGTTATGTTCTTCAAAATAATATGAAAAAAAGAAATCAAAAGAAATTCTCCTAACTGACTTAGAATCTGGATTCAGTTCTTTCTTTTAATATTAAAAAAAAAGTTTATATGCAATTTGAAAATTAGCAAAAACTTTCAAAAATGAAAAGAAAATATTCTCTTTGTTTTTTCATTAATATTGATTCTTCTAACTTTAAATGGATTTTCCTTCTTACTATTCCAAAAGCTTTTACAAATAAATATTAAAAGAGAGCATACAATGCTTATACTTGTCTTGTTTATTCCAGGGTGCTGGTCATGTCGCTCCCGAGTACAAACCGAAGGAGTGTTATAAAATGATCGATCGATTTATGGCATATTTTCCTCTGTAATCAATTATTAATTGCCGTTTAAATATTTGCAAGCACAATTTGTATTAGCAGAAATTTTCGTAGGCCATTGTGTTCTTGAGGCATAAGCTCTGAAGAAGCTTAGACCCGCGGAACTGTAACATATTTTGCTGAACAAGTGTGTTCGGTGGGCAAATAATTATTGCCTTTGGGTAGTTCTACTATATCTATTGATGGAAATATTTGAAAACCTAGATACTTAAATTTAATTTCATAAAGTTTACTCCTATAAATTAAGTCAAGACATACTGAAAAGCTTATTTCATATCTCCCTTAAATTGATTTTAGAAACTTAAATATTGATGATTACTTCCTGTACAATTTAAGGAACATACCAATACTGTTTACATTTAATTACTATTTTAAACGCATATCAAAATAAGAATCGACTATTTGAAGCATTTTAGACTATTTTTGTAATATTTCTTGGCATTATTCTAATATTAATTAAAAAAACCCGAAAGATTTTGATTTCGATAAAATTTAAATGTTTCATGAAATTATTATCTCTTGCTAGGCTTGCGAACAAGCTGAGTTGGACTCGATTCGATTATTATCGAGTTAAGAATGTTGTTTCTTGACTTGGTAAGCTTGTGAACTTGCGGTTTAGCACCCCTAGCTGCTATATTATTTGTGTTTAGGTCAAATGATTATGTCCCGCCCAAGTTTTGGTGAAATGACAAATTTCCATTTTTTAAGTTTGAAAGTCCAATTTCTCACCTATCATCTAGTTAGTGAATTCTGTTATATGGAAGGGTAAAAAGGTTATTTTAACACAAATTAAAACACGCCAATTCAAAAAATATTTAAAATTTAATTTTATATAAAATTATGGATAAAGAAGAGAAGCTTAGTCATGGTTTTTCTTTGAGGATATGGATGAAGTTACAATAAGTAAAATTACCAAAACAAGTTACAATAAGTATTATTCAGGATTTTTTCTTTTTTTTTTTTTTTTTTTTACTATGTTCATATAATCCTGAGTGTTAGATAATATTATATATTCTTACTTAAAAAAGCTACTTCAATTAATAATCCTTACAAGTTTAAACAAGACTCACGTGTTTAAAATAGTACACAATAAGAATACAAGAGAAGGGTAAGTAAGTAGCGGTCATGATGGTTAGTTAAATCTTGAGAAAGTTCGATATATATTCAGAAAGTTTGTTGATACTCCAGGGACAGATACAAATTCCGAGGACAAGTTTTTATATATATGTAAAAGATAATAGTCACGTGTCATAAAAATAAAATCCATTATGTCAAAATCGGGTCCATACAGAGATTCATATATAATTGTTGTAAGGCCAAACACCTTATTCCCACCCAAGTTTCCCTAAATGATGTGCCCACCCAAAAGCTTTTAAAAAGCTAAATACCCGCCTTGACAAATTGCCATTTAGTTTTATAAACATTTTGGATGAAATGACTAAAATACCCTCCACTAAAAATATAAACAATATTTAGGTTAGAATAAATTTTAATATAAAATAGTATTAATATTATTATTATAATAATAAAATTAAAAATTCTTAAAAAGTTAATAAAAATAAAAAATAAATTGAATTAAAAGAGGGGTCGGCATTGACGGTACTGTAAACCTAACCAAGTGGTTGAAAATAACTACTTAGTTCAATTGACAGCTAAATCTTGTCAACTCGATGGCTGAGATGGTTAAATATAATCACCAAAGAATTGGTGCCAATGAGGAAGGTAAAAAATGATCTATTTTAAGTATATCGATCATTTTTTGGTTATCTTTAACGGCAAAGGCAACCACATCTGATCACTTTTTCTAGTTTTTTAGTGGTCAGATTCAGCTGCCTCAATTATTGAGACAGTAAGATTCGATCACTAATAAAACTAGGCAGCTTGATGTGACTATTTTGAGCCATCTAATTAGATTTATAATGGTCACCATTGGGGGAGATAATGGCCACTTTTTTATAATTTATTTTATTTTTCATTCTTTAAAATATTTTATTGATTTGTTAGAATTTTTTAAATTTTTTATTATAAAATATTATATTAATATTATTTTATATTTTAATTATTTTTATAAAATTAATTTTATTATTTTTAAAAAAATTTTATTCAAAAATACAATAATAGCTGATCAGTTAATTGTAATAATTAACCGTTAAATTTAATAGTTAACTTTGATTAACAAATGAGAATTTGACATTTTCAAAAGTTCTTAGGTGGAAGTTTGTCCTTTAGGGAAACCATAGATGGGAGTAGGCACTTGGCCTTGCAATAAATACGTTTTATTTTATTAATCTAGGGTTTATACCAATAATCCTTTTGAGGTATAATTAATCACTTAAAATTTCCAGAGTTAAAATAAAGGGGAACAACTATTTTTCACTTGTTTTATGCTGAAATGGGTTTTTATTTTTAAAATTGAAAAAGATAAATTACTACTATTTATCCAATTTTTTTCGGACAATTCTAAATATAAAAGGTATTTAAGTAATTATATTTCTTTAATTTAGAAATTTAATTATAATTTTAAAAAATAAAAAAATAAATAAAAATGTTGCTTTCAACGATCCAGTTGAACGTAATTGAATCCAATCAACTCAAGGTTGGATAAGCAAAAAAATGGAGAACTCAGCATAACAAAAAATCAACTCTTTCATGGGGATCACGTCATCTACTAAAGGAGCTCATTTCTTCTTAGAGTTTTATCAATGGAACCTTGATGTTGTTAGCTCAACTTTCTTAGACAACGCCACTATCATTGTCACTGCTGATGTTATTGTTATATCAAACCTTGATGCTTGTAATCTCCTTTCCTTCAAATCTCCCTTGTCATCTCACTAGTTGTCGTTTACGTCTCCCTTTATGACTTTGTCTTGCTTTCCC
>JAJEJH010001444.1:0-26595 GCA_026122585.1 Anacardium occidentale | reverse complement strand
AGCAACTCTTAAGTATTTCAATAAGGAGCCAAGAGAACAAATTAATAGCCTTCAAGCTCCTTCTACTTTCCCTGTGAATCGTACTCGTGTACAGTACCAGAGGCTGCAGAATTTTCAATTCTAGGTTCCTTGATGCTTTGTGCTTTAGCCATGTTGCAACTTCTTTGTAAGTAGTTTGCACAGTGCCTTTCATGCTGGGTGCCCCCTATGTATGCGCACTAGAAATTAATTATTTAAGTAAACTGAAAACATAAATATTTCTTGATGCTAATGTGTGGACAAGGTACAAACTCACGCAATGGAGAGTGCCCAGAAAACAAGAAAAAGTGACAAGAAGCTCAAGAGCAGAGCTTTCAATTTTTGGGTTTACACATGAGCAACAGAAAGAGAGGATGGAGTTATGGAATACAGAGCAAAAATAAAGGGGTGAGCTACAGTACTTCTCCTCCCCCCTGTTTCAAAGTTTGCTTGTTCCCGCTTCTGAGTCCTCTTCCTCTTCCTGTGTCTGAGCTCTTTCCTCCGGCATTCTTGGTCGGCCCTTCTTCTCCTTCCGACCGGCTGGTCTGTTCTGATTTTTTCCTTGGCTGTTTCTTCTTGAGTGTGCGTGAGTGGCCGTGAGCTTCCTCTGGTTCTTGGGTCATGTTTTCTTGGTTGGTGCTTTAGGCTCCTCGGTGCTGTGCGTGGCGTCCTGGTAGGCTCTCTGATCCTCTCTTCTCTCCTCTTCTCCCTCCTGGTCATTGCTTAGGTTGCTCTGGTTGTGGTGTGTGGCGTCTTTAGCTGTGTGTGCGTGCTTGTCTATTGCGTGTGTTCAGTTAGCTTTGGTTTTTTTCTTCTGCTTTGTTGGCTGTGTGTGGTTGCTTGTGGTGTGTGTGAGTCTGTGCTTCCTGTGCTTTTTTGGTTTGGCTAGTGTGCTTGTGTTGTCTGTGGTGGCTGGTTTGTCTTTGCAGGTGACATGGCTACACCGTCCAATGCTTCGGGTGGTGGCGGTTTGGGTGTCTCTTCAGTGTCAAGTGGTGAGCCTTGTGTATTGAATCAGTGCATGGAGGTGGGGGCCACTTCACGTCTGTGGAACAAGCTTTTTAATAATAAAAAAATTGGTTCTGAATTGGAATATTTTCCGCCTTCGGGTGCCTCCAAAGGTGGAAAATGTATGGTTGAGTTGCTTGAGGAGCTTGCCAATGAGGGAGCGAAGAGATGGGAAACATGTGCGGTTGGTTTTTTTCTTGGTAGAAGGCCACCGTTTCTATTGGTCAGAAAATTTGCTGAAAGAATATGGGGCAATAAAGGGCTGACTGAGGTGACTTCTAATGGTCACGGTATGGTCATCTTTAAATTTAAGGGGGTGGAAGACTTGAATGGAATCCTTGATGATGACCCGTGGTACATTGGAGGCCAACCTCTCTTCCTTAGGAGATGGTCTAGAAACCTTTCCATGGTAGCTGAGGAGATAAAGACAGTCGCGGTGTGGGTCAGGATCTTTGGAATTCTTTTAGAGTTTTGGAACCCAAAAGGTTTCAGTTATATTGCTAGTGGTATAGGGAGGCCTCTTAGACTTGATATGGTTACTGAGGAAGGTTCTCGGTTAGACTTTGCAAGAATCAATATAGAGATGGAACTTGAGAAAGCTTTTCCAGATTCATTAGAGATCAAGCTTCCAAATGGGAAAGTTATTGAATTGAAGGTTGACTATGCTTGGCGGCCTATCAAATGCCTCTCCTGTAATGCTTATGGCCATGCGCGCGAGGAGTGCAAAGTAGGCAACCAAAGTATGGGGTTCGTTAGGAAAGCGCAAAGAGACCCTGGTCAAATGAGGCATGAAAGAGCGCGAAGAGGTCTTAATGTTCAACTTGCTAGCAAAGGAGTGGGAAAAGGAGGATTTGAGGGAAAGAAAGGTAATGATAAGAAAAATGAGGAAGTAAGGAATAATCCTCAATTAGGCCGAGATAACAGGTTTCATGTGTTGGGGGAAGCTATAGAGGAAGAAGGGATCCGCATTGTGGATGGTGAGATTATAGAGGGGGAAAGAAAGTTTGATCACCTAGAAGAATCTTACCCTCCTTCTGAGCCTAGTGAAGAAGTAGGGCCGAGTACAAACAAGATTGATAAGAATGAGCCCCCTAAGGACAACATAGAAGTAGATAAAAGGGTTGACAATGAGGAGACTAATGTGAGGGTTGAACAAGAGAAGGAAAGAGAGGAGATAGGAAAATATTCCCAAGTAAAACCGTTTGGTAAAGGTATTGCAGTGAATGAGATGGAGGTCAAGCTTAAGGAGTTCAAAAAGGAGCAAAAGGGAAATAAAAAGAAGAGTGGGAAAAAAGGGGGGAGTAGTTCTCTTGCAATTAAGATTAATGGTTAATTTGGCTTCTTGGAATATTAGGGGTTTAAATTCCCCTTTAAAGCAGAAGGAGATTAGGAAGCTAATTAGAAGTAGTTCTCTTGACATTTTGGCGATTTTGGAAACGAAAGTTAGAGAGAGTAATAGTGAGAATGTTAAGTGCAACATTAATGGAGATTGGCATTGGGTGAATAACTATAACGCGTATCAAAGGGGTCGAATATGGGTTCTGTGGAATAATAATAGAATAAGAATGAGGATCCTTGAGAGAAAAAAGCAATATATTCATTGTGAGATTGAGACTATACTTACTGGAGATAGATTTGTGGCTACCTTTGTGTATGGAGATAATGGATACATTGAGAGAAGAAGCCTATGGGAAGACATAATAAGAATTAGTAATAACACTAATAAAGGCCCTTGGGTGATTATGGGTGACTTCAATGCGATTAGGAAGAGAGACGAGAAAATTGGTGGCACTAACCAGTGGAGTGACCGGGATGAGGAGTTTAATGACTGTTGTAATACTGGATGCCTTGATGATTTAAGACTTATTGGGCCAAGTATGACTTGGAGTAACATGAGTGAGGGGCCTTTTAGGATTACGTGCAAGTTGGATAGAGTTTTGGTGGGAGATAATTGGCTTGACAAATTCCCCAATGCGATTGGAACTGTCCTGCCCAATGGCATCTCTGACCACTGCCCTCTTGTGGTGCGCTGTGATGGCAATAAGGGAGGTCGGAAGTGCCCATTCAAATTTTTTAATTTTTGGGCTTCTGATTCGCGTTTCTTGCCCTTGGTTAAAAAGTGTTGGGATACAAGAATTGATGGTAACCCAATGTTCAGGCTAGTCAGAAAGTTAAAATTGGTTAAAGGCAATTTGAGAGTGTTGAATAAGGAAGAATTCTGGAACATCTCTGAGAGGGTCAAACTTGCTAAGGAAAAACTGCATGGTGTTCAAGCTAGAATTCTTAATGACCCTCTTAATGAGAGACTTGTGGAAGAAGAAAAAGATCTTGCTAGAGCTTATCAGAAAATTAGTTAGAAGGAAGAGTTTATGCTTAAACAAAAGTCCAGAATTAAATGGCTAAAAGAGGGTGACCAGAACACTAGCTATTTTTTCAAGTGCTTCAAGAGTCGCACGAACAGAAATGCCATTAGAGCAATTAGGGATGAGAACGACAATTTGGTTTATGAGAAAGACCTTATTCGTGACACTCTGGTGGGGCACTTTAATAATATGTTATCCAAAGATGATCAGGACTTTAGTAGGGATAACATGCCCAGATTATTTGATGTTAGAATCTCGGTTAATACGGCCCTCAATATGATTAAGGAGATCTCTGAGGAGAAGGTGAAAAGTACCATCTTTTCTATGGATGATAATAAGGCTCCTGGTCCGGATGGTTTTGGTGCTAAATTTTACAAGGTGGCTTGGGAGATTGTTGGGCAAGACGTGTTTGAAGCGGTCAAGTATTTTTTTGATAATGGATCCCTTCTTCGTGAAATCAATTGTACAATCCTTGCCTTAGTTCCTAAATGTGACAACCCTACTTATGCTAAAGACTTCAGACCCATTGCTTGTTCTAATTTGATTTATAAGTGCATCTCTAAAATCCTTGCCAACAAATTGAAAGGTGTCCTTCCTGACTGTGTGAATAGAGCTCAAGCTACCTTCGTTAAATGGAGGAAAATTGGTGATAATATTCTGTTGTGTAATGAGTTGCTCAACAAATATCATAGGGATATTGCCAATAGGAAGAAGTGTGCTATAAAGATTGACTTGATGAAGGCCTATGATATGGTTAATTGGGAGTTTGTTTTAGCTTGTTTAGGGAGACTTGGATTTCACCCCAAGTTTATTCATTGGATTACACGTCACCCATGTTTTCCATCTGTATCAATGGAGAATTGGAAGGATTTTTCAAGAGTTCAAGAGGATTAAGACAGGGCGATCCTATTTCCCCGTACCTTTTTGTCATTGTTATGGAAGCTTTTGGCAGGATTCTGGAAAGAGAGGTTTTGAAAGGGAAATTTGAGTACCACTGGAAATGTAAGGAGAACAAAATTACCCACTTGTGTTTTGCTGATGACTTGATTTTGTTTTGCAAAGCAGAGGAGAAGTCCATTAGAACTTTCAAGGATGCTCTAGATACTTTCCATAAATGGTCGGGTTTGAGAGCCAATAGAGAGAAGAGTAACATCTTTCTCTCAGGTGTGGGTAAAGAAGAGAGGAGTAGACTTATCAATGTCCTTGGGTTTGGTGAGGGTTCTTTCCCTTTCAGGTATCTTGGAGTCCCGATGGTGTCTTCCAAGATTTCTGATGCTGAGTGTAGACCGCTTATTAATAAAATCATCGGTCGAATCTTATCTTGGAAGAGCAGATTCCTTTCATATGCGGGTAGACTGGTTCTTGTGAAATCTATCCTTTTCAGTTTTCAGGTGTTTTGGGCGACTCATTTTTTCCTTCCTAATAAAGTTCTTAAGGAAATTGATGCTAAACTTAAGAACTTTTTCTGGAGTGGGGGGGAGGTTAACTCTGGAAAAGCTAAAGTCGCTTGGGATGAGGTCTGTAAGCCATGTGTAGAGGGTGGCTTAGGGATTAAAAGAAGTAAAGAGTGGAACAAGGCTGCTATGGCACAACATTTGTGGAATATTGTTCGTAGGGATAGATCCTCCATATGGGTTGATTGGGTTAGCAAAAACAGAGTCAAGGATAAGAGTTTTTGGAATATCCAATGCAATAGTGATAGTCCATGGTGGTGGAAGAAACTCCTTAAGTTGAGAGATGAAATGCAAACTAGGGTTGGATATGTAATTGGTAATGGCGAGGACACTTTCCTTTGGTGGGATAACTGGCACCCCCATGGCCCCCTTGCTAAAAAGTTCGGTGATAAAATTATTCATGACTCGAGGATTAGGAAGAATGCGAAAGTCCAAGAGATCATTGAAGAGGGAGAATGGAAATGGCCAATGGCTAGATCTCGTGAGATGGTTGAGGTGAAGGTAGCTACGCTTTGTATTCCTACAGGGGGACGAGATAGGGTTATTTGGAAGCCAAGTGGGGATGGCAAGTTTTCCATAAATTCTGCTTGGAATGAGTTTAGAGAGAAGAATGTCTTGGTGGATTGGGCTTACCTTATCTGGCACAAGAAGTTCATTCCTAGACACGCCATAATTTTGTGGCTCGCTTTGAGGAGGAGGTTGACCACAGGTGGCAAGTTACAAAGGTATGGACTATGTTCTAATACTACTTGTGTGTTGTGTGATATGCATGATGAAAACATAGATCATCTTTTTTTTCATTGTTCTTACAGTCAGTTTATTTGGTGTGAAATTCTTAACCAGAGCAATTTGAGTTACAGGGACCAAGGGTGGGACGAATATATTTAGGGGATTTCAAAAGAGTGGAAAGGGAATTCGCTTAGGGCTACCATAGCTAAGATGAGCCTAGGTGCAGTGGTTTACAGTATATGGCGAGAGAGAAATAATAGAGTCTTCTCGAGGGGTACCTTGCCTAAAGAGAGGGTTTGTGTTAATGTGAGGAAAGTCATTAGAGATAGAGGAGCGGAGTTGAGTAGCTTTCCTATCTCTAACCTCAATAGAATTCTTGCTAGTTGTTGGTCGCTTCCTTTGTGTATCTTTAAAAAACCATGAGTTTGTTTTTTTATGAGGAGGGGAGGGGAGGTTACTGGAGCCTTGAGAGAGACAATTTTGAGGGGATGAGGTCTATTAAGAAAGATGTCAGTGTGAATAATGGGGGTTTTAGGTTTGCCGCTAGTTGGTGGGAAAGTTGGAGAGTCTTTTTGGAGGTGGTTGCCAAGCTTAGTGGGAAGGATGTGATTATTACTAACAACTTCTTTATTTTGCAGGGCTTATTCTTTTTTCTAACCTTGTTTTGTTGGACCTATCCCTTGAGACCAAGCATGCTTACTGTCACGGGGTCAAATTTTGAGCATCGCAAAACCGACACCGTGCGGCACTTGACTTGGACTCCTCCAAGCAAGTAAGCCTTGACTCAATCATATATCTGCGAAAAATACGAATACCGCACATAACGGTTAGCCAACGTGCATTATCGCAACATATCGCAACATATCGCAGCCCATATACTCAACAGTAATAGGAATAATACTCAATAAATGAATCACATGCCATTCTCAAGCATAATAAAACTCATTCAAAGCATAAATATGAAAATCGGGACAATCGTAAGAAAACGGGCTACTTATCTCATTAATATCTCATCTCGAAAACGTACATCGTTGAAGGTGGACAAGGGGGCATCTACCAAGCAACAAGCCCAAGCCATCCCAGCAGCAAGCAACCTCATCCCCCCTAGGCCCCATGCCCTCTGGCCATGGTGTGCCCAGGTGAGAGTAGTCACTCCCCCTTAAAGAGGCTTATGAGCTTTTGTCACTGTGGCAGACTCAGCTGCTCCTCACGTCTGAGCAATCACACCCCCCCTCCAGAAAATCAATACATGGGAATTTTACAAATCTTTCATTACAATCATACATCTCATATTACATTTACACAGTGTAAAAAAATATTCAGGACCCGGATTTTCCCGGATCAACATGCCGCTTTTCACACGCGGCCTCCCGCGACTCAGATTGGCACACAGACTGACACACTGGCTGGGCAGATTGGCCCCTCCTGGACTTGGCTGACTCATGGCATCTTGAACTTGGCTCAGCACTCTGCACTCTTGACTTTGGACACACTTGGATGACGAAGCACCGACACTCCACTGGCGCCCCCTTACACTTACCATAGCCATTGACCAAGATTATCAATTATGGACATTAGTCACTTGTGTTAAGATGTGTGGTTTCTTTTGGCTTAAAAGGCTTAGATATCATGGAAGATATTTTGGTCTTAAGAGCATAATCACTTGGCTTGGGAGTTATCTTTATTGGTGGTTTCTTTGCGCTTTTGAGCGGTCCTCCCATCCATGGTGGCTGTGGTTACATCACCATTTGTGGGGAGCTTTAAAGGCTTTATTTGGCAAGGCTATTGGCAAGAAGAGGGCAGCTTGGAGCTATTTTGGTTATAAAGCACAAGTTACTAGTGCATGGCATCTTAATCTCATTGGTTCCAACATGCTTTCCTCCATCCATGGGCTTTTTAAGCAAGGTGATTTGAGCTTCAGTTGGCAGGAGAGTAATTACACATGCGGGGATTGGTTCGCCATGTTTTGGACCACAGTAAGGCTGCAAAAATCCAGAATTCGCCTGGTGAAAGGATTTTCAAGCTTTACTCTAAGTTTGCATGTCAATTTGAAGGAAATCAAGGTGGATCCCCACTCCCGGACCTTAGAAATGCTGTACCATCATAGTTACACATGTGTGAAGTTGAGGGTCAGCTTTCGGACATCGTTTCGAGCCCTTTTTCAGTACCTTAAATCTGGAAATCCAGATTACTGTTCACAGGTACTATTCCCGTGAACAGTAAATTCTGGAAAATTTTCCAGGTTAGGCTGGATTTTTCCCCTGTTTTGAGCTGCAATTCAACCACCATTGTAGAGCAGTTTTCGAAGGGATTAAAGTCAAGGCTTTCCTATGCATTCAAGCTTCCTTTCAAGGGCTTAAACCATGGTTAAAGGTTGCTAAATTAATGGATACACAATGGAATATAAAGGAAAAAAAAATCAGCATCATGGATGCAACTTGGTGGCTACAGTGTTGGAGTTCTTGCCTCTGAGCCTGGCTGCCTCTTCCCCATATGCAAAAGTTTCTACTCCAGCTTGGAATAACTGGTCTGCAATATGGAATGGATTATTTTCAAGTCTTGTGGGATACTTGGTTTGGCTAGAATTTGGATTAGAAAGGAGCTACATCATGACTTCTTATTTGGATTGTTTTCTGGGCTTGGTTCTCTTATGCTACTTATTTCTTGATCAAATGAATTAAGGCTTAAAGAGGGGAAGGGCAATTGGTTGAAGGTTTTGTTTAAGCTGTTCTTCATGGATATTCATATGTATATGATTGTAAAATGTTGTAATTAGCTTTTAGTTTTAACTTGTTTGTTCTTCTTTTGTTTTATTTGACTCTTGGTTTGTTCTCTTAGGTTCTATCTTGACAGGAGCCTAGATAGACTCTTAAGAGAATCGATCGGAGTTATCATAATCTCTTATTTTGTTGTTTGGTTTGCGGGCGATTTTTTGTTGTTGCGCTTAGAGTGTATCGGGTTCGCCCGTTGGTTTTCTTTCATATATTCTTTTACTTATCCAAAAAAAAAAAAAAAAATTTAGACGACCAAAAAAAAAAAAAAAAAACAGAAAGAGAGGATGAAGAAAAGACAAAAAAGAGCAGAGGATGTATAATTTCATAAAGCATTTATGTGGCATGCAATACTTCCTTGCCATCAGGATCTCTCATGACAACACCATCAAAACAACAGGAGACTTCCTTGTCTCAGCATGAGCATATCCAGGGCCAACAGTGTATACCTGTATTATTTGACAAGCACACAAAACATTCGATTGCTAAAATCAAATTAGAACAATTAAAATGACTACATAGATTAGAATGCATGACTGACATGAAAGATTAATGAAATAAACACTAAAAGCAGAAATAACGTACCAGAACAATGAAGAGTAAAAGCTATAATTCAGCTAGACCATTTATGGTAAGCAGAATATCAAAACATTTTACTCGGCAAGAACATCATAACAAGAACCGAATATGTAGTGGGCAAAGAATAGTTATTATCCCTAACTAAAAGAAATGAATAATTAATATTTGAAAAAGTACATTAACATTTTTGACATTGTCACATCACATGGCAAATGTGAAGACAAAACAATTAGTATCCAACAAATAGTGTGTCCAATGTACTTATTTCACACAGAAAGAGTATCAAGCAAGCAGTATCAAACCTCCTTATAAGAAAAACGGGCATCAGAACGTGCGCATGTTAGATTCTTTATGTTCTATCACTTTCTTTTTTCCTTTTTTTGGCTTGCTCTTCGCAGTTCTACATTACTTTTTTGCCTGAACTAACTGCGATCAACGTCAGCACCAATAATAAACAACAGAACTGAAAATGCCATTGGAACATGTCAAGTTAAAAAGATCTTGATAAAAATACCTCTAATCTGCATTTTCATTGATGGTTTATTTGCCACAAGAATAAATTGAAATTATTTTTAAGATTTTTTATTCAAAAAGTAAAAGTCATAAGCAACTAACAAGGCATTTTTTCTCTTCTTTTGACAGGATATACAAATCCTTATTTGTCAAATTCCAATACCCTCAACCATTAAATACCTCAGTCTGTTCCTTAAAATCTCAGTAGACCATTACTACAAGCCTCTCACAAATTATCTAGATGATAATTTCAAAAAACCTGTGTTATTGATTTTTGTGCAATGTTCAAGTCAATAGCATCGAAAGATGTAGAACAAGCTAGAAAAAGAGGCAAATTTTTCAGGGCACATGCCATGTCCCCAATTGTCAGAAATCATTACCATTTAGTGATGAAATAGCTTTCGAAAAACTTGGCACAATCAAAGCATAAGCTGCCAATAGTAATAACAAACCCATCCACTGAACAATTATATACAACCTTGACATCTGTTCCTCCTGTTGGCATAAATTCCTTGTATTATATATGAGCCTTCATGTCTCGCCCTCTAACCTCTGGATGGATCTCACTTGACCTGTTTCCAACCTACTAGCCAAAATTGATTGCATACATCCTAATAATACTCTTATTCTAATTCCTAAAATTGGGTATTTTTTAAGGAAAAGAAATTTTACATCGGTTATAATATATTAGAAAGACATTCTAACTCCTAACTAGTTTGTATAAGAATTGTTTAATATCTTTTTCATTGTCGACTATCAAAAACTCCTCTTGGGTTTGTTTTGCACTCCCCTTTCACTTTTCTCCATAAAGATTGTCAATGTGACAAGAGAAGACATGCTTTATGTCGTAATTATCATACCTCATTTGAATGTTTCGTGAAACCATATTAAGAGAATTCTTTAAAAACTTCGTTTTTACATCCAGTGATTCTTATACGTATTTTAATTCATTTTTTAAGAATTTTGTTTTTAATTTAAATAACGGATAACTCTTTTTTACGTCAAATTACTTTTATACACTTAACATTAAAAGAACTCTTATACATTAACTTTCGAGGGACTGGTATTTGACTTTTTTAACTTTTAGATTAGGATTAAATAAATAATTTTATATTTTATACCTGATTCAATTAAATTAATTTTAAAGTTTAACAAATAAAATATGAAAAAATATTAAAGATATGAAGATATCTAATATTATTTAAAAATATTATAATAAGATTGATTAAATCTGTGAGTTCTTATTATTTAAAAATATATTTTAGATTATAAAGTTCAGAAAATAATCTGTAAAAGTAAAGCATAATTTGAGAGGAAACCCGGTATATTTAAAAGGCCAAAAGACTAATTTCCACCGAAAATTTCCTTAAATGACATCCTCCCCAAAAAGTTTTAGAACGCCAAATATCCACTTTTCTTCCAGTTTTTTTAATATTTTTAGTAAAAAACCAAAATACCTTCCATAAAAAATAAATAATATTAATATTAAAATCTAATATAAAATAATATTAAAATAAAATTTAATACGAAATAATATTAAAATAATAAAAAAATTTTAAAAACTAATTAAACAATTTTAAAAATATAAAAATAAAAAAATTTAAAAAGTGGCCACCACCTCCTATAATATTACCGATAGCAATGGTTGCCCTTAACCTAATCAGGTGGTTAAAAATAGCCACCTAATTTCATTAACGGTTGAATTTGGTTGCCTCGATTATGAAGGCAACCACCAAAAACTACCAAAATGTTATATCGGTGGCCATTTTCGATCATATGGTTAGGTCGATGGCTGCTTTTTTAATATTTTATTATTATTTTATATTTTAATTATTTTTATAATATTAATTTTACAATTTTTATTTTTATTCAAAAAAACAAAAAATACCTCTTTAACTAGCTAAATTTATTGATTGACAGTTAAATTTAACAATTGACTTTAGTCAAGGCAGGCATTTGGTTTTTCAAAAGTTTTGGGCGGAAATTGTAATTTAAGTAAACCTTGGGTGGGAATATGCTTTCCCTATTTAATAGTAGAATAGACGAGACATAGCTAAATTGGCTTTTGAGACGTAAGCTCTGTACTTCAGCTTCTTCATTTCGTATTCTTATCTTTACCTGCAAACACTTTCTGTTGCTTCAACACTTGCGAGCGAAACTACTTTCATTCATTCAGGATTTGCTCTTAACAGCTTTCACTTTGATCGTTGTTTCTTGTTTCTGTCTCTCTCTTTTTCCGTTCTCATTCTTGATTTGCCTTGTTTTTATTCTGTGTGTGTTAACCTAGAACTTGTTCATTAACCATTTCTCTTAAATATTCGAAAAAAAAAAAAAAAAAAAAAAACACAGTGTCTGTTCAAGTATTTTTCAGCAATGGCTGGAAAAATAGTTTTGGATACTGTTAAGGCGCTTGCATCAAAAGCTGCAGAGTCTGCATATGACTCACTTAAACAGCAGATGTCTTATGTGTTCAAGTACCAGAGCTTCATCAATAGCCTCAAGAATCAAGTTGAGGATCTCAGAAATAAAAAAGGAAGGGTGGAGATGTCTGTAGAGTCGGCTCAAAGACAGGGGGAAGAGATTCATAAAGATGTTAAGAAATGGCTGAGTGATGTGCAGGAGTTCACTGAAAGGAAAGCAAAAGCCATCATTGAGAATGAAGATAAAGAAAACAACGGCCGCTGTTTCAGATTAGGGTCATGTCCTAACTGTTAGAAGTAGCTGGAAGAAGTAGCCTGGAAAATTGAAGAAGTAGCCTGGAAAATTAAAGAAGCAGCCTGGAAAAATTGACAAATGCAGCCACAAATTTTGACAAAGAAAATTAGGCACCCACCATGCATTAAATGGAGGGTGGTTGGGCAGCAAAAATTTTCCTATAAATAGGCCTTCTTTGATTCATTTCCTTTCATCCCAAAATCTTCTTCTCCTTCCCAAATTTGAGAGAAAATATTAGAGTGGTTCTTCCTATTATAACAAGAGAGAGATATTTTGTATTCTCCTTGTAAAATAGAGAGGTTGTAATTCTTGATTTTTCTTTATAGTAATATTCTTCTATTTTGTCCGTAGTTTTTACCCTAATTCATAAAGGGGTTTTCCACGTAAAATTCGTGTGTCATTTATTCTCAAATTTATTAGTCGCAATCCTGCTCTATTCGGTCACTTATTTCGTAACAAGTGGTATCAGAGCCTTGTGTTGGATGTGTATGTTTGCTTATCGTATGCTCTGTGGTTGCCATTAAATTGGATCCTCCACATCAGAAAATAAGTAGATTACTATTCACGTAAAAGTGTGTGATAGAAGCAATGGCGGCAAAATTTGAGATTGAACGATTTAACGGGAGTAATTTCTCTTTGTGGAAATTGAAGATAAAGGCAATATTAAGAAAAGATAACTGCTTGGCAGCTATCAATGAAAGACCTGAAGGTATCACAAATGACAGATGGAACGAGATGGATGGAAATGCTATCGCAAATCTTCATCTGGCATTAGCAGATGGGGTATTGTCGAGCATAGAGGAGAAAAAGACGGCAAAGGAGATATGGGATCATCTCACCAAGCTGTACGAGGCGAAATCACTCCATAACAAAATTTTTCTGAAGAGAAAACTCTATACGCTTCGAATGTCTGAATCTACCTCGGTGACAGAGCACATAAACATTATAAATACTCTATTCTCTCAACTCACATCATTGGGTCATAGAATAGAGCCAAATGAACGTGCTGAGCTTCTACTTCAAAGTCTACCTGACTCGTATGATCAACTCATCATCAACTTAACAAACAATGTCCTCACGAATTATTTAGTTTTTGATGATATCGCAGCTGCTATTCTCGAAGAAGAAAGTTATCATAAGAATAAGGAAGATAGACAAATAAGTTCACAATAAGCAGAGGCGTTGACAATGACAAGAGGGAGATCAACAAAACGTGGCCCAAGTGGGAGTCACAATCAGGGTAGGTCAAAATCCAGAAGTAAGAAGAAAGTTAAATGCTACAACTGTGGCAAGAAAGGTTACCTGAAGAAGGATTGTTGGAACTTGAGAAACTCTGGCTCTCAAGGGAATACTGCAAGCTCCTCAGATGATGGACATGTTCTGAGTTGTGAAGCAGTGATGACAAGTGAAACTAGAAAAAATTTTGCTGATGTGTGGCTCTTTGACTCAGGAGCTACATTTCATATGACTGCTCGAAGAGAATGGTTTCATCATTATGAACCTATCTCGAGAGGATCAGTGTACAGCTGTAATGACCAAGCTTTAAAGATTATCGGTGTTAGAACCATTAAACTAAAGATGTATGACGGTACAATTTGTACTATTCAGGAGGTTCGACATGTGGAGGGCCTAAAGAAGAATTTATTATCTTTAGGGCAATTGGATGATCTTGGGTGTAAGGTCATAATCAATGACAAGATTATGAAAATAATCAAAGGCGTGCTTGTAATAATGAAGGGAGAAAAGACAGGTTCAAACATGTACGTGTTAAAGGGAGAAACTCTGCTCGAAGCAGAAGCATCGGTTGCCTCAAGCAGTGAAGAATCTACAAGGATGTGGCACCAGAAGCTTGGACACATGTCTGAGCAAGGAATGAAAATTCTTGTAGATCAAAAACTACTTCCAGGGCTTACAAAGGTATCTCTACCTTTTTGTGAGCATTGTGTTACAAGTAAGCAACACCGTCTGAAGTTCAATACATCAAAGTCTAGAAGCAAGGCTATTCTAGAACTGGTTCACTCTGATGTATGGCAAGCACCGGTTCCATCCCTAGGAGGAGCAAAGTACTTCGTGTCTTTTATTGATGACTACTCTAGGAGATGTTGGGTGTATCCTATCAAGAGGAAGGCAGATGTATTTTCAATCTTCAAAATTTTCAAAGCACGTGTTGAGCTTGATTCCGGAAAGAAGATTAAGTGTTTGAGGATAGATAACGGAGGAGAATACACTGGTGATGAATTTAATATGTTCTGCAAGCAAGAAGGCATCAAAAGGCAGTTCACGACAGCATACACTCCTCAACAAAATGGAGTGGCAGAGCAGATGAATAGAACCTTGTTGGAAAGAACAAGAGCAATGTTAGGAACAGCCGGTTTAGACAAGTCATTTTGGGCAGAAGCAGTCAACACCACCTGTTATGTGGTAAATCGAGCCCCATCAACAGCAATTGGGTTGAAGACACTAATGGAGATGTGGACTGGTAAGCCAGTTGATTATTCAAACCTCCATATATTTGGAAGTCCAGTGTACGTGATGTATAATGCCCAAGAAACTACAAAATTGGATCCAAAGTCCAGAAAATGCTTATTCTTGGGGTATGCTGATGGAATAAAGGGGTATCGCCTGTGGGATCCCACTGCCCGCAAGGTTGTAGTCAGCAGAGATGTTATATTCACAGAAGAAAAGCCACAAATGGAAGAGGGTCATACCACAGCAAATTCAGAGACTACAGTTATACAAATGAAGGAGTCTGAACAAAAGAATTCTTCTGAAGTCACACCAGAGCACGAAGAACAAGAACAAGTTGGGTCTGAAGTTCTAGAAAATCGACGATCAGAACGTTCAAGAAAAACACCAGGCTGACACTCAGATTATATTATGGAGAGCAATGTTGCATACTGTCTTCTAATAGAGGAAGGAGAGCCATCAACTCTTCAAGAAGCAACAAGTAACTCAGATGCACCTCAATGGATAGCAACAATGCAAGAAGAAATTGAAGCTCTTCATAAGAACAAAACTTGGGAACTTGTGTCTCTACCTCAAGGAAGAAAGTCTATTGGTAATAAATGGATTTACAAAATCAAGCGGAATAATGAAGATCAAGTGGAGCGATATCGTGCAAGACTGGTGGTAAAAGGATATGCTCAGAAAGAAGGTATTGACTTTAATGAAATATTCTCTCCTATCGTTCGACTCACTACAGTCAGAGTAGTCCTAGCAATATGTGCTGTATTTGACTTACATCTAGAGCAGCTAGATGTGAAAACAGCTTTTCTTCATGGTGATCTTAAAGAAGAAATTTATATGCTCTAACCAGAAGGTTTTGAAGAAAAAGGCAAAGAGAACTTGGTTTGCAAGTTGAACAAATCTCTATATGGTCTAAAGTAGGCGCCGAGGTGTTGGTACAAGAGATTTGATTCCTTCATCATAAGTCTTGGATACAACAGACTTAATTCAGACCCTTGTGCATACTTCAAGAGGTTTTGTGAAAATGATTATATCATTTTACTGTTGTATGTAGATGACATGTTGGTAGCAGGTTCCAGCAAAGATCGTATCAAAGAATTAAAGGCACAGTTGGCTAGGGAATTTGAAATGAAGGACTTGGGACCAGCAAACAAGATTCTAGGGATGCAAATTTACCGAGATAGAATTAATAGGAAGATTGTGTTTTCTCAAAAAAATTATTTGAAGAAAATCTTGCGACGTTTCAACATGCAAGAATGTAAGCCAATCTCTACCCCACTTCCTATTAATTTCAAGTTATCTTCTAATATGAATCCTAGCAGTGAAGAAGAGAGGATAGAAATGTCTCGAGTACCGTATGCATCAGCAGTGGGAAGCTTAATGTTCGCTATGGTCTGTACAAGACCAGACATTGCACATGCAGTGGGAGTGGTTAGTCGATACATGGCGAATCCTGGCAAAGAGCATTGGAATGCTGTAAAGAGGATCCTAAGATACATCAAAGGGACCTCAGATGTTGTATTATGTTACAAAGGATCAGACTTTATTGTCAGTGGATATGTTGATTCTGATTATGCAGGAGATCTTGATAAAAGCAAATCCACCACTGGTTATGTGTTTACTCTTGCTGGCGGAACTGTAAGTTGGGTATCAAAACTGCAATCGGTTGTGGCTACATCAACAACAGAAGCAGAATATGTAGCAGCTACACAAGCCAGCAAAGAAGCAATATGGTTGAAAATGCTATTAGAGGAACTCGGGCACAAACAAGAAAAGATTCCCTTATTCTGTGACAGTCAAAGTGCCTTGCATCTTGCAAAGAATCCAGCATTTCATCCTAAGACAAAGCACATACGAGTTCAGTATCACTTCGTTCGTGAGAAAGTGGAAGAAGGAACTGTGGATATGCGAAAAATTCACACAGAAGATAACCTGGCAGATTTTATGACAAAAGTGGTCAACATTGACAAGTTTGTTTGGTGTCGATCCTTTTGTGGCATAATGGAAACATAAGCAACCTGGTAATGACAAGATAGAAAGAATGGTGTGAAGATCTGATTGAATATCAATCAATCTTCAAGTGGGAGATTGTTAGAAGTAGCTGGAAGAAGTAGCCTGGAAAATTGAAGAAGTAGCCTGGAAAATTAAAGAAGCAGCCTGGAAAAATTGACAAATGCAGCCACAAATTTTGACAAAGAAAATTAGGCACCCACCATGCATTAAATGGAGGGTGGTTGGGCAGCAAAAATTTTCCTATAAATAGGCCTTCTTTGCTTCATTTCCTTTCATCCCAAATCTTCTTCTCCTTCCCAAATTTGAGAGAAAATATTAGAGTGGTTCTTCCTATTATAACAAGAGAGAGATATTTTGTATTCTCCTTGTAAAATAGAGAGGTTGTAATTCTTGATTTTTCTTTATAGTAATATTCTTCTATTTTGTCCGTAGTTTTTACCCTAATTCATAAAGGGGTTTTCCACGTAAAATTCGTGTGTCATTTATTCTCAAATTTATTAGTCGCAATCCTGCTCTATTCGGTCACTTATTTCGTAACAAGTGGTATCAGAGCCTTGTGTTAGATGTGTATGTCTGCTTATCGTATGCTCTGTGGTTGCCATTAAATTGGATCCTCCACATCAGAAAATAAGTAGATTACTATTCACGTAAAAGTGTGTGATAGAAGCAATGGCGGCAAAATTTGAGATTGAACGATTCAACGGGAGTAATTTCTCTTTGTGGAAATTGAAGATAAAGGCAATATTAAGAAAAGATAATTGCTTGGCAGCTATCAACGAAAGACCTGAAGGTATCACAAATGACAGATGGAACGAGATGGATGGAAATGCTATCGCAAATCTTCATCTGGCATTAGCAGATGGGGCATTAGCAGATCTTAGCGGATTTAAATTCTCGTCATTACCTTCATCCATTTCTTTCCTAAATAATCTTCAAACATTGTGTTTGGACTCCTGTCAATTAGGGGATATAAAAATAGTCGGAGAGCTAAGAAAATTAGAAATTCTTAGCTTGTTGCGATCTGATATTGAGCAGCTGCCTGCAGAAATTGGACAATTGACTCGGTTGAAATTGTTAGATTTGAGCAATTGTTCAAACTTAAAATACATTGCACCAAATGTCATCTCCTGTTTGTCTCAATTAGAAGAACTATATATGGGCAACAGCTTCGATCATTGGGAAGTTGAAGGAATAGATTATCAAGGACGAAGAAATGCTAGTCTTGGAGAATTAAAAAGGTTGTCTAACCTAACAGCTTTACATCTTCATATTCAGGATGCTCGAGTCATGCCACAAGACTTGTTCTTCAAGAAATTGAAAAGTTATAAAATATTTATCGGACATAAATGGAAGTGGTCCCATAAACATGACCTTTCAACTTCAAGAATGTTCAAACTGCAGAAAAGCGGAACTGTTTATTTGGGGCAAGGGATTAAAAGTTTATTGGCGATGACTGAAGATCTCTCTCTAGCGGAAATGCATGGAGTTAGATATATTCTTTTTGAACTCGATGTGGATGGTTTTCCACATATAAAGTGTCTGCATGTAAAGGAAAGTCCTGATATTTTATATATCGTTAACTCAGTTGTTCGGAAACTAGCCTTTCCCAGTCTGGAGTCTTTGATCCTTTGTAATTTGATTAAATTGGAGAAGATATGTCATGGTCAACTCAATGTAGGGTCTTTCAACAAATTAAGGATCATAAAAATTGAAAAATGCGATCGGTTGGAGTATCTCCTTACGTCCGTCATGGCCAAAAACCTTTTGCAGCTACAAGAAGTTGAAGTGACCGATTGCAAGAAGCTAAAAGAGATTTTTTGTGAAGAAAGTAATGATCATGGTGTTGAAATTGAAGCAAATGATGATGAGATTTTGCTTGATCGATTGTGCTCTTTGACACTACAACGTCTACCCAAATTCATAAAGATCAGCTCTGACATAAAGGTATGTTTTGTATTTTTTATTTTTCATTTTATTTTAATGTAAAAAAGGAGTATTCTTAATAGTTCTTAAGTTATGTTTAAACGAAATATTTGTTTGTACAGGTTGTCTTTCGAAGATTGGAGAACTTGAAACTGTGTTCAATTAATTTTGAGAATTCATTACTTGAACAACGTCTATCAATGTTTTCTTATAGTCATTGCTTAAAATACTTATCTGTGGAGGAGTGTAATGGCTTGAAATTTTTGTTTTCACCCTCTATGGTCCAAAGTCTTAATCAACTTCAAAAGCTTGTGGTGAGGGATTGTAACTCAATGGAAGTAATAATCGATTCAAGAGGAGTAGGAGAAGAAAAGACAATTGATATGAGTTTCCCGTCCTTAAAAGAACTTCACATTGAGCAATGCTCTAATTTAAAGACATTCTTCAACCAATCTTTTTATCCAGACACGTTGAGAAAAGAGCTCAAAGAATAAGTGAACTCAGATAACGACTATATTGATATAATTTCGCTCTTTAATGATAAGGTAATTAGTTTATTCTTGATAGTAAAAAATTATGTTACGGACAATTTGCTCATTCTGAGTTTATGGGTGTTTCATACCAAAATATTAACATTATGAATTGATTGCTGTAGGTTTCTTTTCCAAGCTTGGAGGAGATGGTGCTCTTACACTTGGATAACTTGCAGCTGATATGGCACAACCAAAAACTTCATATGGAATCGTTTTGCAAACTAAAAGTAGTGAGAGTGGAATCCTGTGAAAATTTAGTGACTATTGTTCCACCTAATTCTTAAGGATATATTATCTTTCACAATCTTGAGATATTGATTGTTAAGAATTGTTGGAGTCTTAAAAGTCTCTTTCCTGTTTCTACGGCTACTAGTCTTATGCAACTTAAAGAGCTACATATAATTTCATGTGGGTTGGAGAAAATTGTTTATGAGGAGAATGTTAACGTGGCACCAACATTTTTGTTTCCAAAATTAACATGTATCCACCTTCAGAATTTGCTGGAACTCAAATGTTTCTACCCGCGGTTGCATGCAATAGAGTGGCCAATGCTAAGAAGTGTCAGTGTATATAGTTTCAAGAAGATAAAAGTATATGCTTCTGAAGTTCCTAGCTTCCAAGCCATAGAAGGGGAGTGGCAGCCTGCCCCTTTCTTGTTAGAACAGGTATGATTTTAATTTCATCCATATTGACTGACAAACAAAACATCTTTACATTATCTAGATTGATTTGATCATCATCTCTTGTACTAGGGATTTCTTTTTTTTTTTTTTTTGTATGATTGGTGTACAACTAAGTGTCCAGCACAAAAGACAAGCCCAATAGGTGGAGAAACTCCTTTGGTTTACCAATTGATGTTTGTTAGATAACCTCGGGCCTTAAAAATGTAGTGCACTAACTCAAAATTAAGATTTGAGAATCAGACAGCAGTCAATTTTAATTTCCGGTTCATAAGTTGGACATTAATGTTTCTATTGCAAATGAAAATAAATTAAGAGGTACTTTCCTTTTGCTCGAATATAATTAATTTGTTTGTCTCAATAAATCTGTTGAGTTAATATAAATTAATTAGCTGAATGTTGGAGTAGCAAGATATTTTTCATTTTGTTGATTATAAATTGTTGTTCATTTATGTATTTGTTGTAGTAGCAGTCAATCTTGTTTAAAGCGTAATTCACTACCTAAGATATTTATTTAATTAACAAGGCTAAAAGTCCTACTCCTAGCCAATATTTGTTGAAATAACAAAATCTTATTTGTTAAGTCTGAAAAAAAAACCCTCCCATCTATCTGTTAAATTTTTTATAAAATTGTTGAAAAAATAAAAACAATCTCAAATTAAATAATATTTTATTCTCAAAATTTTATTAAATATTTGTTTACTTTAATTTATATTATTTACATATAAAAATAATAAAAATTTTTATTACTATAAATAGATAGAGTTTAATGATAAATGAGTATATATTTGAATTAAATTTATTTTTTTTAAAGTTTGGGGGGTTTTTAATAAATGAAAAAAATTTAGGGCATTTTTGAATAAAAATTTGGTTTTTTTTTTAATTTTTAAAATTTCAATATTTCTCTCAATAGTTTATAAAATGATAACTACATTTTCAAAAAATACAAGTTGTGGTGGCGAGGGAAGATATAGGATAAATATTTTATTGCAAACTATTGAGGTTATAATATATTTTATATGTGTGTGACTATGATAATTTTTAAAATAAAATATGAAAATTATTTATTTTCCTTTGCAAGTTAGAAAAGTAACATTTTATACCTTAAATGTATCTCTATTATAATATTTGAAAAAAATAATATATATTTGAGGTAAAATGTGTATTTTTAGAAATTTTAGGAGTTTTTAAAATTTGAAAAAATATGGAGTTATAAAATTTGGGGTGTAAATACATGTTACAAAAATATTAAAGTTATAAAATATTTTTTAAATATATGAGTGAATAAGATAATTTTTAAAACAAAAAATAAACTTATCTATTTACCCTTACAAAGTTTGAAAAAATGATGTTTGTACCGTAAATACTTATATATATATATAAAATAATATTTGGATCAAATGATATTTTCTTTAACCGTTAAAACTAATAGTTGACTTTTAACAGATTAGCGAGAATTTAATTTTATTTATTTTTAACTTAGGGGGTGTGAAGAATTTAATTTTATTTATTTTTAACTTAGGGGGTGTGATTTTGTCATTTCAACAAACATAGAGCGGAAGTAGTCTTTTTGCCAATTAATAATTTTAAATTTATAAATTAAGTAATCAGTTAGAGAAAGATAATGACTAAACAA
This sequence comes from Anacardium occidentale, assembly GCA_026122585.1. Lineage (NCBI taxonomy): Eukaryota > Viridiplantae > Streptophyta > Magnoliopsida > Sapindales > Anacardiaceae > Anacardium > Anacardium occidentale. The sequence continues at coordinate 5,194 of JAJEJH010001444.1, read as the reverse complement.
GCTGCTCACATTATAAACCATTTTTTAAAATTAAATTTGGCTAGTAGAAGTAGATAAGACTTTTTCCTTCCACATTAAAGATCTGATTATATCTGTACTTGCTTGTTTACTTGTTCATGATGTTTAGGTCATGCCAAATCTAGAAGAGTTGGGTTTAGACGCTTATAACTTCAGATCGACATTCCTCTGCAGTGATCTAGTTGAGAGCTTCGGCAAACTTAAAAGACTTTGTCTAACTAGCTTTGATGATGGACTTGTTGCTTCCCTGTTTGATTTCCTTCAAAATTTAAGTTGTTTGGAATCACTTGTTTTTAGATATAGTAGTTTCAAAGAGCTATTTCCCTATGAACAAGGACATTTATGGAAACAAGATTTCCGACGGGACACATTTCTTCAGAATCTTCAAGGATTACATGTATATGCATGTCCTTGTTTGACAATTTTAATGCCACCCACAACATCTTTCAAAAATCTTGAAACTTTGGAGGCATGGAATTGCGATAGATTAGCCAAGGTACTAACATGCGAAGCAGCCAAAACTCTTGTCAATGTCAAAGCAATAATAATAAGTGAGTGCAAGTTAGTGACAGAGGTAATAGCGAACGAGGGAGACAAAGAAGAAGAGACTGTTTTTGTTCAACTGCAAGTGTTGGAGCTTAACTGTTTATCAAGCCTCACATCCTTCTGTTCAGCCAATTATTCCTTCAAATTCCCTCGTTTGCAGCTAGTTATCGTGATTCAATGCCCAAAACTGAACATCTTTTCTCAAGGAAAGTTTACACCATTGCTAAAGAAAGTACAACTGACACAAGGAGATGATGATCAAAAATATTTGTGGAAGGATGATCTCAATTCTACCATCCAACAGATGTTTATGGATATGGTAATTAATCTTTCCGAACATTTATTTTCCTTCTATGGCTTTAATATTAATAAATCTTATTATAAATATATTGCTGTATTATTTTTCTCATTTTGTTGCTATTATACATTCACGTATATATATTGCATATGCTCTTTGCTTCCTGTCTAGTAAGTAGCAGCACAAGATTTAGACATTTCATGGATTCATGTCTAAATTTTGGCTGGTTTTTTGATGAGTTTGAGGAAGAAAATTTTGTTGCAAGAATGTAAAACTTGTTGATTAGGAGTTAATACATTATTCTAAAAAATCAATATTAATATGAATTCTTATTGTTAACTTTTACATATTTTTCTTTGTTTTGTCCTTTAAAAATCAAAATCGTAATTGTACCTTGTTTCAATTAATTAATATTTTTGGTTTCATAGGTTGGCTTCCGTGACTTTGAATATTTAACACTCTCTGAATTCTCCAATTTGAAAGAAAAATAATAGAATGACCAAATACCGATTGACATATTTTGGAATTTAAAGTTGTTGGTGGTGGATACATTTTCAGATATATCAAGTGGTATTCCACCCAGTGTGTTACGCCACTTCAAAAATCTGGAAATGTTGGATGTAAAGAGTTGTGAGTCATTAGAACAAGTCTTTGCCTTGGAGGAAAATCAAGAAGAAACTTTAGGCTTACAGAAATTGAAATCATTGAAAACTGAGAATTGCAAGAGCTTGAGATGCAGATTTACTCCATGTGTACTGCTGGATCTTGTTCAACTCAAAGAGATAGAGGTGAAAAATGTTATTTAGGGTTATATCATAATTTTGAAAAATGAAATAGTAGGAATAAAATGATAATTTCATTTTCTTAATTTTTTATTTATTAATAGAATTTGATTTTGGATGAGAAAGTGTTATTTATGTTTGATTTTGTGTGAAAAAATGTTATTTACACCAACTAGAGGTGGAAAAGGGTTTTAAGGCCAAACCTTATGGAGGAAAATGTAATTCGCTCTTTTAAATATTACAACAAATAGATATGTTTATTTGTAATATTAATTGGGATATGGAATATATTATAATTTGTATTTTACCATAGAGATCGCTAAAAATCAGGACTAAAAGAGCACCATCTTCTTGAGCCCTTATACCTTGGTTTAATTTTTATGAAAACCAATTATAACTCTCACAATGCACTTTTGTTTTCAAATCCGGTTTCAATTTGTATTTAGATAGATGAAGCTAAACGGTATCAATTGCACGCAAAAAGAATATTATAATTTTGTAATTTTTCTTGTTAATATATATACAGGGTTACCTGGTGACTATTTTGGTTGCTCCCTGTCCAACAAGTAGCAACATAAGATTCAAATTGTTCCATGCTCTTTCTTGCCCAACTTTCACTACATGAACATTCATTTTGTTATATAAGCTTAAAATACTCTGGTCTAGTCTCTCAAAATTTAAAATATTGATTTTTTAACCCAATATTTTGGATTGTACAGATTTGTTTTCACAGCATGGAATATTTGAAACTCTCTGAATTCCCCACATTAAAGGAGAAAATATGGAATGACCAATTGCCTGCCAGCGTTTTCTTCAATTTGAAGTGGCTAGTATTGGATGAGGTTTTTAGTATGTCAAGTTCGTTTCCATCCCATGTGTTCTACCATTTCAAAAATCTAGAAACGTTGGAGGTAAGAGATTGCCATTCATTGAAAGATTTATTTGATATAGAAGGACAGACATTGAAAAACAGGGAGGAAGAAATTTTGGGCCTCAACAAGCTGAAATCACTAAAAGTTCACAATTGCGGCAGCTTGAGATATATATTTACTCCTCCTATAATCTTGGGCCTTGATCAGCTTCGAGAGATTGAAGTAAAGGATTGTGATTTGATTGAAGAAATCATTACAAAGGATGAAGGAAATAAGGCAGCCATTAATAGAATTATTATCCCTGAGCTGAAGTCCATTGTTCTTGAGGCATTGCCTAACTTGGCTAACTTCTATTCCGGAACTGATGATCTAGACTGTCCCTCCCTGAAAAGTATTACTATGGCCGAATGTCCGCAGATGGAGACATTTGTTTTCACTGATTTGAGGGAGGAGGACTATTCTGAGCATACTGCAGCTCTTTTCAGCGAAAAGGTTGGGTTTTCTTAAATAATTTTCTTTTATTTTGCAATAAGAATTTTCATTCCCAGAAATTTTTTGCCTTCAAAGTTGCTCCAACTGGTAGAAAATTTCTTTCTATGCATAGGTGAAAGAAGTTTTCTATTAGCTAGTTTTAATTTTGATATTGTGCTAAAAAATCTTTGTTATCATTGTCTAAACTCAAAATATTACTGTTATGATTCCATTCCCTATGAAATTTAAGATATGATTAGGTTTGACAGCTTTTCAACCCTGCTAAACACCTCTTGGTTCTGAATCATATATGAATGCCCCAAAGTAACATCATGAATTGTTTGCTGCAGGTTGCTTTTCCACGCTTGGAGGAGATGGTGCTCTTACACTTGGATAACTTGCAGCTGATATGGCACAACCAAAAGCTCCATGCGGAGTCCTTTCACAAACTAAAGGTAGTGAGAGTGGAATCCTGTGAAAAGTTATTGACTATTGTTCCATCTAGTACTCAAGGAAATCTGACCTTTCATAATCTAGAGAGACTAACTGTTGAGAATTGTGGGAGTATGAAAAGGCTCCTTCCGGTTTCTATGGCTACTCGTCTTGTGCAACTTAAAGATCTACAGATACGTTCTTGTGGGTTGGAGGAAATTGTTTCGGCGGAGGAAGTCAATTTGGCCCCAACATTTTTATTTCCAAAATTAACAGATATCCACCTTCAGGATTTGGAGGAACTCAAATATTTCTACCCGCGGTTGCATGCTATAGAGTGGCCAATGCTAAGAAGTTTGGCTGTGTATGGATGCAAGAGGATAAAAGTATATGCTTCAGAATTTCCTAGCTTCCAAGCCAGAGAAAGGGAGTGGCAGCCTGCCTTGTTTTTGTTAGAAAAGGTATGATTTCGATGTCATCCATATTGACTTACAAATGAAACATCTTTACATTATCTAGATTGATTTGATCATCATCCTTTGTATTGGGGGTTGCACTTTTTTGTATGATTAATTGGTGTACACAAAATATCTAGCACAAGAGAAAAGCCCAGTGGGTGGAGGAACGCCTCCCATCTATAAGCATAAAGACCTTTTGTTTACCAATTGACGTTTGCTAGATAACAATTGGGCTTAAAAACGTAGTGCACCAACTCAAATTCATGATTTGAATTAGGTGTCCGTCAATTTTAATTTACAGTTCGTAAGTCAGACATTAATGTTTCTATTACAATTGAAGAAAGTTAACGAGTAATACTAGTTGCACATGTTATAAGCCATTTTTTAAAATTAAATTTTGGCTCATAAAAGTTTTACTTTTTTCTTGTATATTTTCATTTACAGCAATATAATTTACATTATTTCCAGATTAAAGATCTGATTAAATATATTTTTACTTGCTTATAATTAGATGTATATAACATGTGACACTTGTACCTCTGTTTTCAAAAAATCCTAGTTATTTGTTTGTATTTGTGACCGCTCACACCTACTTATTTACTTATTCAGGTCATACCAAATTTAGTGGGGTTGGGTTTAGACGCTCATGATTTCAAATTAACATTCCTCCACAGTGATCTAGCTAAGTGCTTTGGCAAACTTAAGATACTTTGGCTGTGTGACTTTGACGATGGATCTGTTGCTTCTCTGTTCGATTTCCTTCAAAAGTTAAATTGCTTGGAATTTCTTTGTTTTGATCATAGTAGTTTCAAAGAGCTATTCCCCTTTGAACAAGGACGTAAATGGAAACAAGATTTCCCAAGGGACACGTTTCTTCAGAATCTTCAAACATTGGCAGTAAGTTATTGTCATTGTTTGACAATTTTAATGCCATACGCAACATCTTTCAAAAATCTGAAAACTTTGGAGGCATGCGATTGTCATGGATTAACGAAGGTACTAACACATGAAGCAGCCAAAACCCTTGTCAATCTAACGAAATTGAGAATAAGAGACTGCAAGTTAGTCACAGAGGTAATAGTAAACGAGGGAGATAGAGGGGAAGAGATTGTTTTCGGCCAATTGAAAGTTTTGGAGCTTTACCGTTTATCAAGCCTGTCATTCTTCTGCTCAGCCAATTATTCATTGAACTTCCCCTGTTTGGAGAAAGTTATTGTGAATCAATGCCCAAAATTATATACCTTTTCTCAAGGAATGTTAAGCACACCATTGCTTCAGAAAGTGCAACTGAAAGAAGAAGATGAAGGGCAAGATTAT